>JAOYMR010000013.1:9099909-9110980 GCA_025802075.1 Tenebrosternarchus preto | reverse complement strand
TCGCGCTCCCTTCCCCCGTGCCCCGCGCGCCCGCCGCGCCCGCGGGGCCCGCGCCCCGCCCCCGCGGCGCGCGGGAATGAGAGAGTGAGGGAGTGAGAGAGTGAGGAATTAGAAGAGTGAGGGGGTGAGAGAGTGAGGGAATGGAAGAGTGGGAGAGTGGGGGAGTGAGAGAGTGGGAGAGTGGGGGAGTGAGAGAGTGGGAGAGTGAGAAAGTGGAAGAGTGAGGGGGTGGGAGAGTGAGGGAGTGGGGGAGTGAGAGAGTGGGAGAGTGGGAGAGTGAGGGGGAGCCTACAGTTGTGAAGTTGAACACACACTGCCCTGCAAACCCGGGCAGAAAGGATAGATACATATGAGCCTCGTCTTCTGCGCTTCTGGACACCCAACACCAGCAGGGTCATATCAGGTATCTTATACTAAATATCTTTTATCATTGATCTAGGATCAGAACTCCCTGCCATAATCATATACATTACAATATAAAAAGCATAAAGTTGATTCTAGACCAGCATTTTGAAATTTGATATGATACCTGAGTTCTATTAAAGCTGTTCAGGTTTGTTCTATGCTCTTTATCAGATCTGGTTTGGAACCAAAAACATTTACTCCTGATCAGTTACAGCCAAACTGAAGGGCGCTTTTAAAAAATCACATTGTTATGAGAACTCCGGATGCTGAAGCCTGCAGGACACTTGCATGATTCAAGAGGTTCAAACCCAGCAGTCCCCTGTGCTTTGGCTCATGAAAAATCCAAATATAAGCATTTCTAATATCGCCTAGGAATATGAGGGCAGTAACTGTAACTGTTATGTGACTTACTAGAATTAAATGACAATCATGAAATATCCTTTCTGCTTGTTCAAAGGTAATGGCACTGTGTTGCCTTGATATACGGTTGCCTGGCGCTAGAGACCTACATTCTCTACATGTCAGTAAAAGTACTGATTTTAGGTCAGCTTTCCCCTATATATATATGACTGTATTCATTAAGGTACCAACGATAAAACGTGATCTTAGATCTCAGCCAGCTAACTCCGCCTTGCATATGTAGTCAGCCGCGTCGTAGCGTTTTGTACAACAGGGGCTCGCTGACGTTTGTTCTTTTTGCAGAAGCACGTTACAATCAGCAGAAATGCTAACATTGCTAATAGCGGGTCGCAGTCGGTACGGTCAATAAGCGTCACGCGGCGTGGGCCGCGCTAACAGCCGTTCTGACTAGTTTTCGTGCGTTCAGTTTTCGGCTTGAAGCATTCACTTAATCCATTGCCTCGGAAGCTTTCAGTGTGTAATGCAGGACTGTGGTATTCCGATCCACGTTACCCGGGCTCGAACGAGGGCAGTTAAATCGAGCTGGGTCCGTTTCTGGTGGAGAATGCACAACATTACTTCCAGTGACAGGGTGGGCTAATTAATCAACACGGCGACACCGGAACTATGAAGACATGATTGGTTCCCGCGAGCGAGCGATGGAAGAAAAAAAAATCCATCTTATATTCCATCTTAAATATTTATCCGTCTAATTCTCTCCCTCGCTCTCCCATTTGGTTTGTTTTCTGTTCTCTACTTAAAACAAGACCAGAGAAGGTGAAGTGCGGGTTTCTCTGCGCAATCTTTCTCAGGGCAATAGGTGAGCGGGAGAGGAAGAGAGAAAGAACATCACCATTCCTTTGCGCGGGCACGTAGCTGCTCCCGCGCACTTCATTCCACAAGAGACCAAGGTATATTTTCACACACACACACACCAATGTTTTTGGATCAAGGTTATAGAAAATGTATAATTCGAAGATAAAGTTCCTTCTTGCACATGCAGAGAAACAGGGATGCAAGACTCAGACTCTCTCTCTCTCTTTCACACACACACAAACACACACACACAGACACACACACAAACACACACACGCACGCACTTCTGTCAGAGACTGCTCATAGGCCCGTCTGCTTCCTGCATCACTCATTATAGACAGAGAGCCATCCATTCGCTTACAGCCTCACCGCACTCACTTATACTTCACGCGCTGATGGATAGAAGGCTGGGGGTGGGGTGGCGGAACGGTGGCTATAAAGATGCAACGGCACCGTGGTTTGCACGTCCTGAGTACATTCACGTGGAGGATCCGAGAGACGCACTACGCTCGCAACACACATGGGATACACACATGTGCACACAGAGCTGATCTACTACAGACGTGATTAAAAGCATAGATACCACTAAAGTGGGGGCGCATTCAAACGGAGGGAAGGCTTCCTCTGGCCGAGCGGAAGTCAAGGCAGCGCGTGGTGGATAAACGACATTATCATCTGATATATATGCCTCGAAGGCCGCTGAGTTAACCTTTAAGTTATTGGATTGGCTATCCTTCAGCACACGTCTGTGCTTATGGGCAAATGCCGCTATCATAAAATCACTGGGGCAAAGTAATTCACGGTAATCGCGAGCCTACTCCATATCAAGAGGACACGCGCACGAACATCAATCAGAGAAGAAATTTGTATTCGTTGTTTGAATTTGATATCGTTGTGAAATATTGTTGTATCAGAAGGTCGCGTAGCTTATGTTCCCCTGAACACGTTACATGTGGCATGATATACGGTTACATACAGGCGCTTCCAGCATGTCTGTTACCTGTAGCTTGTAGGCCTTACCTGCTCCGGTCCCTGAAAACATATCCTGCAGAGAGGCGTTCTCACGCCGCTGTCTGTACAACTGTTCAGCGACAACCTCTCGTCGAACTTCTCTTTGGAACAGTCCTCGGACGAACTGCAACAGTCCAGGCTGCCCGGCGCTTCGTCCGTGCCGTGAGCCCATCCTTCAGACCCCCTCCCCTCGCTAGCCTCCCCTGGCGGTGGCGACGTTGTGCTCCAGCCCGCTGGTTGGTGGTGTCCGTTGGCTAAAGATCCGTTGGTCCCGGCGGCGCTGCTCGTCGCATTTCCTTCCGTATTTAGTCCGTTCATGGGTGTGAAGGCGGGTGGCGGTGCCGACGGTGTCGGTGGCCTGAGCAGGAAAACCTTCAGGTCACTGAACAAGACGCAACAGCGGCTTTTCTGTTTGCCCTGGCGGCGCAGCATCGGTCTCCTACCCAACAATCCCCAGCACCATACAATGACACCGACAGCCAACAACATGTGCCCGTTTTAATAATGTTGAACGGCGTGCGTGGTTTAGACCTAAATGGTAGAACTATCCGCGAACTTCGGCCGGTCGCATAGAGTAGCTTAAGGAAAGAGGTGAGAAGAACTTACTGTTTAAGGATCGCAACGAGGATGTCATTGGGGGAAAGCCTGACAGCTCCCACAGAGGATTATACGACAGTGGCAAACCAGGGGCACACAACTTTTCAGTTGTGCTTATTAACGAACACAAGTTTGAAATGTTTATTTTCGACACGCGTTCTGTGTTCCGGAGACAATGGCTCCGCTTCCAATACGGGAGCTACAACGTCAACGGCTCCTGTCAAGATCTAGTGTTACTGTTACTATTGACAAGCCACCCATGTACACCGACCGCATCTAGACACCCTTACATGCATCAATGTCTGTCAAGTATATTAGACTAATTATCTACTGACACAGAGAACAGTTACGAGGGTCTACGATATGGCACGCGATATTAACGTATCTTTCACTGAGCCTGCCCGACACGCGCAGATCCATCCCTTTACGGTAATTCGGCGTCATGACAATCCTAAAATCTCCACAGTAGAATCTCAGAGAAAATGCCTGAGTTCGCTATAGTATGTCACTGACAAAGAGGTGCTATTTTCACTGGCCGTTGCATTTGGCATTCACAGAACAGAACAGTGTTGAAATACATCGGATCTAACCCACTGACAAAATGAAGCGAAAACAGATTCATTAACGAACTAATCAAGCGACAGGAAGGTAGGGTAAGTAAGAAAAAATATAATTAGCTTTCGATATTTAATTTTCCAAATTCACATTCCATTCAGTCGTTGTCCGTATTTTGACGACGATACGGATACCGCTGACTTGAGTAGAATTCTATTAACGGTGTCCAGTTTGGTGTCACTAGCCAGTAAAGTGTCTCACGGGGAACGGAATCCTGGGCGACTATTGTCCTGTACGACGCCCATCAGAGAATTTTGCACATTTCTTGTGTCATCTGGAGGTATAGGTCCTGATCGATCCCAAACGATCCGCCGCCCTGGGCTGCGCTTTATCGGTATAGGTATCTCCTTAAACGCCCTGCCCTTATGACATGATTCTCGAGGCAGTTTGTAGCACAGACCCATACGGTCCGAAACATTTCGAAAATCGATCCAGGCAATTCTGAAGGCGACGTCCGCTGTCAGAGGAAGAAGATGCCGTTGCGTTCCACACTTTATTCCACACGTCGTTTCGTCATCGGCATCCCTTCTCCTTCGAGTCCTGAAACCTGCACGCTATGGTGCCTTCCGTTCGAACGAACTGGTGGCCAAAAACACAGGAGAAAAAAAATAAGCTCGCGCTCACGGACGTCTTTCCAAAGGCAATGGATCGATTCGTGCGATGCAATCACAACAAGCGATGTTTACCCCAGTCAGCGACACAGGAGGAGGACGGACGCGTTCGCTGCGGTTTCAGCACCATGACGCCTGGGACAGCTCCTAGGCGCGGGCCCGTGTCTCCATGCGAGAGTGATGCAAGCGTATAAGGGGGCGAGTGCACGGGCTACGCGATTATTTGTTTGTCACGTTCTTAGATTTAGAGTCGTCCAAATAATTGATAAATGCCGTTGTCCTGCCACCTCAATAACTTGATAGATTTAACAGGAACTTTACATATCGCAAGTAATAAGGTTTTTTTTTTTTTTAGTTTTAAGGTACATTGTAAATTACACATTCACCTATATTTCTTATTGATCTATCAGGCTATGGGCTATCCTTTCATACCTCATCCTCGTTGAACCGCCGCGGTTTCCTCGATCAATAATTAATCAATGGCGCCATACACCAGACTGTATCCCAGTCAAGCAACGAAGAGTTCACATCATCCACACATCGACGTCAAACCCGCTGAACTCTTGAAAAAAAAACCCAGCTAAAAATAGCGAGGGTTTTCTCCTTCTATGCCCCTGCTTGCAAACATGGAGAGATGGCTTTTGATCTCTCCAATATGAGGGAAAAAAGCTGGATAAGATGCATCTCTGTTGAATGGTGGTCAGTTTAACTCCATCCAAGGTCAATAAATCCATGGTTGAGTATATACTGAAAGGTCGAGAACACTGTTCCCCGATCAGTATTTGGGAGCTGATATAAATAAAACAGCTCCAGGCAGCTGGAGACCTTTACGACGTTATAACTAACACTGATTTTCCCACATAAAAACTAGCAGTTAATTTTCTACATACTGTGCAAAAACATCCAGTGTGAACCATCACATATTGGTGAAAATCTCCCAGTTCTCCTCATGCTGAACTCTCACGATGAGTTCAACACTGTTAATCCAACACTGATGGATTAACCCGTGTTCTTTTGTGTCCAGCTTGAAGAACCACTGTAAGTGTTAATTCAACACAAAGCTTGTAGTGTGTTGAATTTCCTCTGGTGGAAGGGTTGCTGTTTTCATCTCAGTGATGAGACATCTGATCCCAGATCTGCTGGTAAGCATTCCTATTCCATCTCAGTGATGAAACATCTGATCCCAGATCTGCTGGTAAGTATTCTTGATCCATTTCAGTGATGAAACATCTGATCCCAGATCTGCTGGTAAGTATTCCTATTCCATCTCAGTGATGAAACATCTGATCCCAGATCTGCTGGTAAGTACTCCTATTCCAATGGTGCCCCCACAATGAGCTGTACTGTAGACTTGTCACTGGTTTACAGGAACCAGAATTAGTGCACTGAGTGAATAAGTGTTCTCTGTGTTAATATGCATAGAACAGTTCAAAGCACATCCTGTCTGTTGTTCTTTACAATGGTGAACGTCAGCTACGCTACGGTACTGAAAATGGTGAAAGGTGAGATAAAAATCCCCATTCAGTACGAGGATCGTGGGAATGTGTCACACGTTTTTACAACGTGCACGATGATGCCTCTGTGACTCGTTTACAGTGAGCATAACGATGCCTCTGTGACTTGTTTACAAGCCACAAGCGTAGTGGAGGAAAGGAGGGCACATCCAGCAGAAGAGACAATAACATTCCCCTGGCAGACTGGACTCTGACTCTCAGACTGCACTCTGACTCTCAGACTGGACTCTGACTCTCAGACTGCACTCTGACTCCTACAGCCCAGATGCCTTGACCTTTCCTCCTCTGAGCATGAACTCTCACTGTTAGTGGGCAGTTGATGAAACTAGAACTATAAAAAGCAGCATTCAATGCTTCCATGTTTTCTGTGAACACTTAGGGATGGTCCCTTGTGAGCCAGAGACATTCTGCTGGTGATTTCTGCTGGTGATTTCTGTGGACACTTAGAGATAGTCCCTTGTGAGCCAGTTGTTCTGCTGGTGATTTATCTTAGCAAAATGCATGGGTATGTTAACTAAGCCCACCTTTGGCTGGGGGCCTTGGGGAACCAGGAGCAATTAGGAACAGCTATTTTTTGTATATCTTGGGACTAGGCCATAAGCAGACAACAACACTCCCAAAAACATTAGTTCTTACATGAGTTCTACCAAGCCACAGATGAAACCATGTAATGACTGTAATGACTCATACACACAAAGTCCCTACATTCAAATTGTTTTGCATTATTGAATGTTTAGACATTTGATTTTGTGGTCAATTTGATGCTGTCAAGAAATTTTGCACAGGATAGTAGTGGTGAGGAAGCAAAACTATGCACTAATGATGTGACTTCGTTAAGCGATTTCTGGTATGCTGGCGGTGAAATCCATAAAACAGTGCAACCTAGTTAATTTGCTCTTCATACGGATATCAAAGGTTCTGTTTGTTTATTAATCGTGTTGCTGTGCTCTAAGGTGAGAATCAACATTTCATATAAAAATAAATAATCTTGTAACATCTCGTCTCTGTTAAACATATCTCTGTTTTCTGTCAAACACACACACACACACACACACACACACACACATCGTTTTACAGGATTTCACAGGTGTGACTGATATACCTGTGTTAATGAAGGGTTTCTAGCATGCTATAGGAAGTACTGTCATCACATCTCCTTTTCTATTTGCATGAGTCTATGCTACAGAGACACGAGAGAGAAATAATGATACACACAGAGATGAAAGTGCCATTTCTGAATGCTGTTCAAGAAGAAATGGATGCCCCTGCTCTAAGTGACCAGAAAAGAGAAAATGGAATCGTGAAGTTATGATCACTCACAACTGGCAGAAATGATGGCTTGAAGAATGAGCTTGTCATTGAGCCATGCGAAACCAAAATCCACTCAGTACCACTATGCTTTTAAATCACTTAAAAGATTAAAATAATTGCTGTAAATAATTAAAAAAGCTAGCAGGAGCTAAGCTAGCAGCAATAAAAACAGGAACATGCTAACCGGTATCCATTGACTTCCATTAGCTGTTAGCTGTAATGAAGTAACCCTACACCATGTTTGAAATAAGGTACTGGCACTCTTTAAAAGCCCTATTGTTTTTTTTGTTTGTTTGTTTTTTGCATCTCCCCTTACTCCCCCCTAGTTCTCCTGATTATGGATTTTAGTTTCTCAGAAAGCAGTATTAGAGATGTGAGATAAGACATGCTTGATAGATCAGACACCATAGTTGTGATGTCCACATTCTTTGAGGGCTTTGAACGTACTTCTGCTTCTACTGTCCACAAGCCGGGGGATTTGGTTTCTAGTGGCAGGAAGCCACATGTGGGTTTGCCATGCTTTGCTCCTGGTTCTCCTTGTGATTTACATGGACGTTTGCTTTCAGTGTCTTTGTTATTGGGTCCAGCCAGGGTTGATGTATTATGACCCTCGTCTAAGTTGTTGGATCAGTTACATCCACTGCCAGTGATTCTCTATTAGAGCTGAATGTCTTTAACAGGAATAGGCCCTCTGTTTCATGAGGAAGCACTTCTCTTTTGCTGTGTCAGAACTTGCAGACTGATCCTTTTGGGGGGTGAAGAAGGTTATTTCTCTTCCTTCCCCAATATAGTTCTGCTGTAATATTCTACATTCAGGACCACAGTGTCTGACGGTGTGTATCACACCGGACACATCGGATATTCCAGGTGAGCTGAGCTGCTTCCTTGGGCATAAGTACCATAGACGTCTCACATCTGGGGTGACAGCACATCGTACAAGTAACACAGATGTCTACCATCTATGATTGTAGCGCATGCTTCCTACACTAGCATGCAGACTGCAGCCTGTAGGTGTTAGGTCCTGATCTCACTGCACAGGTGAGGTGGAGAAGTGTAGAGAAGATTTAATCTGTGATGAAGAAAAGATGAGAACAGTGTCGTTATATTAGAAGTCCACATGTAGGACACCATGCAGCGTGAACATTGTTTTACATGGATTTGGAACACTATCAAGTTAACCCACCTACAGAACGTACACAGATGTTTTTAGATCGGTTTTGGCTTTGTAGGTTTTCAAGTTTCCAATTTTAAATGGTGAAGTCAAGAGTCATAAAAAGTGCAAGATTACATCTTTTTCTGCTAACAGTCCTCAGGAGGGAAATTCAGGACTCAGGGCTTTAAGGTGAGATTTTTCAGGAGGGAGATTCAGGACTCAGGTCAGATTTTGCAGCTTCCAATCACCTAGGAGTTATACACATTGGCACAGTGGGAAATCAAATACACACTTTGTTCAGTACACACACACACACACACAGAAAGACAGAGAGAGAGAGAGAGAGAGAGATCATGCACTGCCTGATAAGATCTGCAGACTTTTCTGCTGATGGTCTACAGTGCTGCAGTAAAGGACATTGCTGTTAATACTTTTCCAAGGTAACAGGTGACATCACTTGTGTTGTGTTGTTGAAGCATGAACAAATGCTAAATAATGTATCATTTATAAATAATTTACACTTGCATTAGTTATTGAAAAAATGTAAACATGTCCGGTAACACGTTTCCATGAATAATAAATGAGTCCATAGTACAAACATATGTGATTTTCTGTACTGTATTTAGTGTAGAAAAAACCAGAATGACCAATAGTATATTATTTAACACATGTGGATCTAGTCTTTGTCAAAGCCTGATCCAGATGTGTCGCACTAATGACAGCACGCACGCGCGCACGCGCACACACACACACACACACACACACACACACGGACCGTTGCCGCCTAATATGTTCGTTCCTGTGTTATTTCAATCATGTATAATTATGTTTGTCGGGGACGGGATGTATCATAGGTTCCGTTCCTGTGCCACCAGGTGAGAGCTTTACTCCCTGTAGAGTCTGTTCCCTCGTACCTCCATCCGCCATTCGATTATTTAGACCTCACGTTTACGGTGTTCAGAGAAATGTCTTAGCATTGCTTGTCTCAAGTGGTTAACATATATAGACTTTTCTTGTTTGTTTTATTTATCTCTATGTGAAATTGTGGCACGGCAGTTTGTGGTTTCGGCAATCAATTTTTCGTAGGCAGTCCGTTATGGATGAATGATGGTGTAATGAACCATTTCTCAACTCTGAAGGAAAATACAACGGACAGACCATACAGGATAATAAATTTGCCCTTCCTCAAATAGCTGCATGTGAGGGTCTTAAGTGCGTTGTGTGTGTGCGTGCGTGCGTGCGTGCGAGCCTGCGTGTGCGGGTGTCCGCGTCTTTCTTCGCTGTTGTCTCCGAAGCCCGTAAGAAAAAGCGCGTATACCCTTTTGATTCACAGCCAGCGGGTCTCCCACGCCCGCCGTCTGCTCCTCTCCGTATTTATAGCCGCTCGCCTTTCTATCAGCAGCTCTAATTTAATGCCTCTGTCATTCTCTCCTTCTCTCTCTCCCTCTCTCGTCACGTCTCTCTCTCTCTCTCTCTCTCTCTCTCTCTCTCTCTCAGAATTCTCAATTCAAAATAGCTTTAGCACGTTGTTAAAGTAGGCTATTGCTAGATCGTTTAAATCAGTATGTCATGCCAGTCTATTAATGAGAGAATAAAGATCATTTTAAAGACATCGGTGACTGATAACACATTCAGTCTCAAGACTATATAAACCAGCAGTAGAGACAAATGATTTATGAGTAAACCAGTTCTGTATAGTCATTCAAGACGGTTGTCCTAAAAGTATCGATGTGAGCCCTCGTAATATATTAAGCATAACATTAAACATTCTGTTCATATATATAGGCCCGTATACTATAATAAAATGTGTATTCCTTCATGAGAACAGAAGAAGCTCATCAGATCAATCCAAACTTATCTGTCACAACAGGTTGAGTACCCAGTTTGTTTATAGGCTAAAAAAAGAACTAGCTGAGCTAGTTTACCTACCCTCCTCCACACACACACACACACACACACACACGCTGTTTACAATAATGGAAAGATGGTAAATGAATTATGATCCTCAAATTATCCGCTTGCCTCTGTGGAAAGAATAACCTTGAACCCAATATGTGGTCTAGTTAAACTTTCCATCAATGCCTGCAAAAGGAGTACGTGTCTTCGCTGACAATGTCACACTCGCTCCCTGCTGTCTAAAGTACCAACTCTCGGCCTTTCTTAGGAGGATGCGAAATACGACCCTAGTTAAACTGGACCGCTTCATCTTTGTGCCACCAGCTATTTCATAAAACATTTAAACACAGCTTGGCAAATTGTTATACTACAAATGCTAGCCATATAAATAAATAAACAAACAAATAAACACACACGTGAACTGTAAAAAATATCGTTTTTACAAGTAACCACGGTAACGTGGACGTTAAACGAATTCCAAAACTAAACTTTAAATGGAGCCGCTTGTAGATTACCAGAGGCAAGGTGAGCAAATTCTGGGAATATAACGTTTTTTCCAGACACACGTAAATTATTTATACTCAGACAAAGGGCATTCTAGCCAAAGTCACCATGTCAGGCGCTTCTTTTCTCCGTTCCTCCCTATAAATATCCCGTTTACCCGCCTAGCTAAGTAAACAGCCGTCTAGCAATCCTAGCTAAACTAGCTCGCTTATTGGATGCAATGTTATCAGTTGTTGGCC
>JAOYMR010000013.1:9018061-9039147 GCA_025802075.1 Tenebrosternarchus preto | reverse complement strand
TGCACTAGTACTGATCACAACCTTTCTTTGTGCTAAATAACAATGCACTAGTACTGATCACGACCTTTCTTTGTGCTAAATAACAGTGTACTAGTACTGATCACAACCTTTCATGGTGCTGAATAACAGTGTACTAGTACTGATCACAACCTTTCTTTGCTTCTCCCCTGATTAACTGTCACTGGAAAATCTGGACATATATAATACTTATATATAAAGGAACATCAAAAACTTAAAGGAACATCAAGTTAGATTTTTGACATTCATTAAAAAAATCTAACTCACACAAAATATCTTGGTTTGACATCTACTAATTAGTAATTACTGTTTTTTTTTTGTTTGTTTTATTTAGTTTTGGGTTTTTTTTGCAGTCTAATCCGACTAGCAAGTACTGGAAGCCATTCTACTCAAATATTTTCTCTTTATACAAACCCAAATCTTTATATATTGCTAAGTTGTCTGCCTGCATGTGTTTACAGTGTTGGACTCTTCTGGGAAGGTTTGTTTATTTTTATAAGTGGCAGAATTGTCATACTGTGACCTAAAGCAACATCATCAAGTCTGCCTGTCATTACCTCAAACCTCTAGCAGAAGCAGATGTTCTCCATGGTGTAACATAGTGAATACTTGTATAAGCTACTGTAAGCAGGATGGTTAGTGACTGCTAAAAACACTGATATCAAGCAGCACTTCTGTGCACACTCCATTTTCTCCCAGAGAATATGGAGAATGATATTATTTCAGGAGCTCAGACCACCGACGCACTGCAATTGACCCTGTTCATCCTCATTTCTCAACTCCTCCACTCTCCAAACACACACACACCCCCCTCCCCCCATTTTGGTGGTCCAGCTGTGATCTGTAACACTCACTCATCATCTCTGGTTTGTGTTTCAGAACAAAGTGTTGTCCCATCGGGGAACCGCTGCAGAGGCTCATGGGAGGAAGGTACGTTTGAGACATGGAATCATAAAGCGCTTATTATGGGATTATAATCCATAACGGATCTGATGTTGATGAGATTAAGATTAGAGGATGGTTGCGTAATAAAACAGGAATTTCTCCAGGTTGTGGTTTATGTTGCCTTATGAAAATGTAGCAGAAGAGAATTTCATAGTCTGGTCTCCCTCTCAGGTGAGCTGATCACCATCTTTTAGCACCCAAGAGCTGCATCATCATATCTGTGTACTTCAGTATTTTTATCTTGATTTTGAAACGTTGAATTTTGTATCAGAACGGAACCACAGCCAAAGACATCTCTCTCTCTCTCTCTCTCTCTCTCTTCCTGTTTGTCTCTGGTCTTTCTTGTCTCTCTTCTCTTCTTGTAGCTTTTATTGTAAGATTAATTTCGCCCACGTTTATTCGGTGTGGCCCACTCTTTCCATTGTGTCTTTAAGTCTCTCTATCTCTCCACCTCTCTATCTCTCCACCTCTCTATCTCTCCGCTCAGAATCTGTATCTTGGGTGGAGGCGGCTTCTCCTTCACCCCGTCAGCAGTCAGACAAACATGGGGCATGACCCATTAGACCTCTCCTCCCCTCCCCTCTCTCCTCCTCTCTTCTCCTCCTCCTCTCTCCTCTCCAATCTTTTCTTCCCCTCCCTTCTCCTCTCTCTCTCTTCCTCTCCTCTCATCTCATTTTCACACGCCATCCATTTCTATTGCCAAGCCAAAAAAAAAAAACACCAATGATTAACCACTATAATTAGGTTGCAGCTTTCAGCAGGAATGTCAAGTACAAAGAACTAATCATGGTACTGTAAATCAGGGAGGAGAGGCGAAGAGAGATGTGTCATCTTCCGCCTTTCAGACCCTGAAAGGCCCGCTGTGTCTCCCATTACTCTGGCACCACTCTGCTCTTTCACTCGCTTGACCCAAGCTAAGGATCTTCTGATTATCTCACAGATCACTCGTGACGCGTCCCATCCACCTACGTCCCGTGGACCTTCTCCCAGACGTCCTCGCCTGTACGTGGGCGTCGCGCTCACTAGCTTACCGCAGGTCTTTAGAAGTCAGAAAATGATTCTAGAGTATGCGCCCCTTTCTGTACGAGATCCCAGACTTGATGCCTGCTTTTAAAAGGTGTTGTAGATTTGAAGTGCAGTGCCTTGCAAAAGTGTTCAAGCCCCTTACAAGTCATCAGAGTGGTGTGGATTACAAATGGTGCACATGGACCCAGTCAGAAGTTTTATTGCAAAACAATATGCTCTTGGAGCACATTTTGAAAGTCCAAATCGATTACTTGTCCAGCGGATCTTAAAAAAAATAAAAATAAATAAATTTTATAAAAATTGGAAAGAAACTGCTGCTTGTATAAGTATTCAGTCCCTAGAGACCAGTACTTGGCAGAATCTTCTTTTGTGCTAGATTTAGATTTGCTCTAGGATAAAGCTGGTTGTATGACTCTTGAAGACTGCAGTGTTCAAACAGTGCCAGAGTTTCTCAGTTGGACTGTGGACTGAAGTCTGGACTATGGACTGTGGTCTGAATTGTGGACTGGACTGAGGTCTGGACTGTAGACTGATGTCTGGACAATGAGTTGGCCATTGCCTGACATTTACCATTTTGTTGACATTCAAAAAATTCACCTGACATTCACCAACACACTACTTCTATGTTGGCCTTAAGCTTGTGATTCATCTGAATGGTGCAGTTCCTCCCAGGTTGAACAGACTTGAGCAGATTGTCGTGCAGTATCTCCCTGTATACCATCAAGCCCCTCCCCACACTATCAAGCCCCTCCCCACACTATCAAGCCCCTCCCTTCACCGCCAAGCCTACTCCCACCCTCACGTCCTCACACTTCACTGTTAGTGTTTACTGAAGAAGGGGCATTGCTAGGTTTGTAGCACTCGTATCATTTTGATTCTGTGTGGCAAAACTCCAGGCCTTCTTTGATGTGTTTTTCTTTAGCATTTGATGTGTTTTTCTTTAGCATTAATCAATATTCTATCCAAGCTTCCATCCAGACCAGTTGTGGGCAGGAGCTCTTGATATCTACTGGTGCCGCTCCCACCCCAGTCTCGGCCCCTGAACTCTGTCGCTCCTTCAAAGTGAAAGTTCTTTGTCCTTCCCCACACTTGGTGCTCTGACGTTGAGTTCTGAGGGACGGTTCTTGTCCAGGCAGTGCCTGGGTGGCATCATGAAGCTGGTGTTTTCTTCACGATTGATCCAGCAGTTCTTTGTGGGATATCCAAGCACTTTGTTTTGTTTTTTGTAGCTGTTCTCTCTCTTGTGCGTGTTCAGAACTTCAATAGAACATCTCTAGTTACGTTAGAATGCTCTTTGGTCTCCATTACAGATTTATTTCAGATTACCCTGAAAAAGGTGAACTTTTGAAATGATTCTTAGGTTCTATAACCATGGAACTTCCATGACACTGACCTTGAATATGCAGGAGCATTTTTCAAGCAGCCATTTTTGTCACAGGATACGTCCTTATATAAAACCAATGCCACTTTTTTTTTTTTTACTAGTCTTTTATTCTAAAACACAACAGCATAAAACCTCAGCGTCTTTTTATGAGCTGCGTGAGGATTGAATACTTTTACATGCGACAAGTAAATACATTAAGCACCGGTGTAATAAGAGCCGTCCGAGGAAGGAAAAAGGACTGGTTTCCTTCCAGATAGCTGCTGGTTGTCGATTCGCACGCCTCCCCTCCATCAGCACGTGTGGCGGAGGCGCTGGTGTGTTCGCCATGGCGCGGGGTGTTAATCACGTTCCCCAGACCAGGCTCCTGGTGCCCCGCCTCAAGCCTTCAGCTCGGTTTCTTGGTACTGGTTTTTGAAGATGTCCTTTACTGAGACGCTATTGTGGTCTAGACAGATAGCAGTAAAGGAATGGACTTATTTTCATTTCATAGGTGGGTGCTGTTTTTGATGGGCTGTGGATTATCTAACAGATTTTAATGACTGACCACAGTCAAATCCCATTTTCCCTTTCCTTACATCCAATGGCTGTAACCCCTGTAACCTACTTCCTTAAAAGCTTTCCTCAAACTTCATATCTCTCCCTCTCTCTTTCTCACACACACACACACACACACACACACACACACACAAAGGCACCACCCTTGGTCGGTGGTTAATGGTGACTGTCCAGTAATCTGCAGAAGCGCTGGAGTGAAGTTCCCTAATGAATATTTAAGCCTTCAGAAACGCCAGCACGCTAACGCTAAAGAGGCTCCACAGGGATGTGCCAGGGAGGGCTACTCCAAATGTCAACGCGTTCTACCATCTTTACAGGCTAATAGAGCGGCGCCATGCAGCGTGTTTGTTGAGTTTTTACACGCGCTCTTTGAAAGACACGCGTCCCCCGACGGCCGCGCACCTCCCGTACAACCGCGCCTCCTTCGCTGCGACATCGTTTCAGGTCGTTGTTTGCGTGTGGTGATGGACGGCGACTGTGCTGGTCGCCTGGGCGGGGGAAGGGCCGGCCGTTGCGAAGCCCTGTGTAGGAACCGTACGGATGAGTGCAGTGAGAGTGCATTTACACAAGAGTGGCACGTCCAGACAGCACAGGGCAGCAAAGCCAAACAGTTTGTACAATTACATGAGAGCAGATGTATTATAACAACAGATGTGTCACATTGGACAGTTTAAAAGAAAGCTAGTCAGTGCAGGTTGTATGAAACCTTGCTAACACGCTAGCCCCTCTGCTACACTGCCTTTTCTGAAGAAACTCGGTCATTTTAGAAGGCTTAAAACGTGGCTAGCTCATAAAGCTTAACGTGAATCCTCGCACGTTTCGTATGCCTACAATTTTTTTTTTTGTTTTTTTTTTATACAAAGACCAGCTGTGACTGTAAATCTCGTCCAAATCCTAATCTGAACAAACACCGACTAACAAATAACGCCACGTCATCGTCGCGTTAGCAACGCCCGCTACTAGGTGGCGCGTTGTGTGTAGTGCTGTTTCCTGGCAGGCACTCCGTTCTGGCCAACACACAAGAGACACTCCCGGGGAATCTGGACACATAATAACAAAGGTTACGTGGAATTGGAAGGTTAATTCGTTCTTTTTTTTGTCACGTTCTGTTTTTTTTAAATGTGTTGGACGGAGGAAGCTAGCTTTGTGTCAGAACCGGTGTGTAATTGGTTCATTTCAATGAGAAGAGAGGTAAATGAGGTTTTCAATGAAATGCTTCCCTGAATGATTGTACTGTTTGGCGCGCGGCCGTGCTGCAGTAGGGAAGATGGCCGCACGTCCTTGTGCCAAGCAAGCCGTCTCGGCGGTGGGAGAAGAGCGATTTCTTTCTTTCTGACTCTACAGCCATTCAGTCATACTTCTGCTTCTGACTACACACAACACACACACACACACACACACACACATTTTTCTAAGCATGATCAAGCAGTGTTGAATTTTCCCCTTTGGTTTTGATTTCGGTGAGGTCACATGGTTCACACTGTAGTAGTGGACGGACAGCAGACGTAGAGGAGTGATGTTCCCAGTGCCTTCAGCTCCTGAAGCCTGTTGTTAAACATGCTGGTTAAACATGGGAGATGCATAATGATACATAATGATATCGTCTGCGAGTTTGCGGGAGTCTTTAGGTCCTCCGAGCGCCTCGAAGCCGAACGACGGCCGGGGTATTTGAGGCCGTTTCACAGAACCGGGTGTTGCCCGTCTTCCTCACACCCGCTCCTTTGTGATGTCACATTCCGCAACAATAGCGGGTTTGTCATCGGCAGGATGATGTCAGAGGCCTTTCGTGACCTCCCCGATCAGCACATCTAAATCTCATTGCATCAGTACAGGCCAGTCTGCTGTTCCTCTGCGTGTTTCAGGACTTCTTTTGATGGCATTTCTGAGATGCACTGAGGCTGGAACAGAGGAGGAGGGGCAGTTCTGCTCCCCTTTAGCTACCTGATGATGATGATGAAGATGATAATGGGCATTTGCAGGATCTGGACTACCACACCCCTCCACCTACCCCAAGCCCCCACCCCTGTGTGCTCGTTGAAGTTCTTTGAAATGCCTTTAAATTACATGCTTTTGGTAATTTGTCCCTCAGTACTTTCCGTAAAATCCTTGCAACAAAAGTGTACTGCTAGTCCCTTTTCTTCCCTATTTTTTCAGGATCGTTTTAAATGTCGGTGCCGTCAGTCTGTAATCGCTAATCTCCCTCCAGCCGTGGCCGAAAATGCCACTTTTAATGTCCAATTAACTCCACTGTTCTGACTTTTAAAGATCCCCTCAACACACACCCAGTTTAGCCTGGTTTAAAGAGAGAGAGTGACTGAGAGAAGCCGAACCCTAGAGGTGATTTGCCCAGGTCTCGTCTCTGGCCTCCATTTCCCACAATTTCATATCAACACTTCAAAGAACACAAAACAGTGATTAGTCTCCCACTGAAGGCCCAAAGGCAACTAACAGAAACGCTGTTTATCATATAGTTGTGCGTTTGGTTTCTTTTCCCCCCTTTTAAAATGTCCACTGTGCTTTATCATGATGTAAAAATGTTTGAATGTGTTTATCTGCTACACTCATACACGGTTCCCTGCTGTTGTTGTGTGTGTTTTTGTTAAGTGTGGAGATTCAGGCAGGTTATTTTGTTTTTTTTAGCTGGGAGTCTGAAGCAGTGGCCTGCACCTTCTATCCAGGTCCCAGACGATCTTCTGTGGTGGTTGCTGTGTCTTCTTCAAGGGCATTGTGGATAGTGGGTAGTGAGACTGTCTTTCTGTTTCCTGGCGCAGGACTTGACTGAAGTGACGCTAGATCTCCAGCAAACACAGGCCTGGGACCAGCTACGCTGCATGTACAGAGGGCCCTCCAGAGTAAGAGACACACACACACACACACACACACACACACACACACACATGTACAAAGGACCCTCCAGAGTAAGACACACACACATGTACAGAGGACCCTCCAGAGTAAAACACACACACACACACACACACTTTCTCTCTCTATATACTTATAATCTGCTCTCCATCTCCTTCACAATGTGAAGGGGAATTATTCTGCTTTTTTGAGGAGAATGCTTGTGTATTTCTGTTTGTTTTTTTGTTGTGTGTGTGTGTGTGTGTGTGTGTGAGACATAATGTGATAGCAGTTGTCTCGTCTAATCTCACTCACTCACTCACTCACTCACACACACACACACACACGCACACTCTTTCTCTCTCCCCCTCTCTCTGTGTTAAGAGAATGGGTTCTTTATCCCCTCCCAGGTGTCTCGTATGCCATGTTAAAGGAGCTCTGATGTAATCAGATGTGTTGTGTTCTAGTCTAGACTTGATCTGTTATGCACTTGTTTTGTCTTGTTTATCTAGTTGTACTGTATCTTCTTCAGTCCAGTGTTGTCCGATGGCTCTGTGGGATGTGTAGTTTCTTCAGGGTTTTTCTGGTTAGCTGGGTCTGTAGTGTTCATGTCTCCTTCAGGAAGGCCTGATTCGTAATGTTATATCTGTGAAGCTGAGAGCATGGAGTTTGCCTGCTGGTCCTGTCCTTTTCTGAGGGTGGGGGCGGAGCTTTCTCTTTCCTGTTCAGTAATTAAAGACACTTTAATCCTCATGTCCTCATAAATGTATTTATTCCCTACCACACAGAGCGCAACTCAGATGGGTTACGGTTTTTTTATTAAAATAAAATTTAAAAAATCATCTAACATGCTGTGAATCAAGTTAATAGCTCATTGCATGTTTCCATAGCAACTGTGACAAGGGTGTTTGACTCTCATATGTACATTTAAAGGAAGTGTCCCTCTTTGCTGATGTTGCTGGGGGCAACCCTGGCTCTCTGTTAGTTGCATTCAAATCCACACATGCACACACGTACAGCGTCTCACTCCCTCTCTCTCTGCCACTCTTCCCTGGAAAGTAAGAACACATAATAAGATGTTGGGCAGAGTTCAGTTCTGTGGTAATTTTCTTGTCTTTGCTTCTTTCAGTATGAGTGTGTGTGTGTGAGAGGG
This sequence comes from Tenebrosternarchus preto, assembly GCA_025802075.1. Classification (NCBI taxonomy): domain Eukaryota; kingdom Metazoa; phylum Chordata; class Actinopteri; order Gymnotiformes; family Apteronotidae; genus Tenebrosternarchus; species Tenebrosternarchus preto. Next base: position 9,031,222 of record JAOYMR010000013.1, on the reverse strand, counting down.
TGTGTGTGTGTTGAAGTGAGTGTGAAGGTGTGACTGGGGGAGGGGGTGTTTGGGTGAGAGGAAGGTCCCACTTTTGTTCAGACAAGAAGCCTGCGTCTCATTTGTAAGATCAAAGATACAGCCTGTGTGTGTGTGTGTGTGTGTGTGTGTGTGTGTTGGGGGACCAGATTATAGCACCTTATTCAGCGGTAACTGGGCAGAAGTGCAGATACTCAGCTTGAGGTGGGGGGAGAGAGAGAGAGAGAGAGAGAGACTGAGCGAGAGCAAGAGAGTGCGAGCATACAAGAAGAGAGTGAAATAATAGAGTGATGACTGAGCAAGAGAGAGAAAGATGGAGTGTCCTGTGCCTTTGCTGACTATGGACTGAACTGAAATATCTATCCTCCAAACCATCACAACTGCACCCTCCACCCGAACCATCACAACTGCACCCTCCACCCGAACCATCACAACTGCACCCTTCACCCAAACCATCACAACTGCACCCTCCACCCAAACCATCACAACTACACCCTCCACCCAAACCATCACAGCTGCACCCTCCACCCGAACCATCACAACTGCACCCTCCACCCAAACCACCCCACACCTAGCATGAGGCAGGCAGTCGGTTTCCAATGACGTATCATGGCTGTAACATGCATATAAACCATCTTGATTGTACCCTGAACCTAAACTGTCCCACTGCAACTGTACATTGTACAAAAGCCTGATAAACTTCATCATTTCCAAGAGTCGTTTGTGTTGAGAGTCGTTTGTGTTGAGAGTCGTTTGTGTTGTGTGCTCACAGGGGCAGAAAGCATCCACTGTTGTATAAATACATACTGTCAGTAGGTGACTGTACGGGTTGATTTTAATGTTCATGAGATGTTCACCTTTTTAGGGGATGGAGAATTACCAAAGTTACACAGAATAATATTGACTCAAGTTCTTCTGCAGCTGCTTCATGACAAACACCAAGATGGATTTCAGCACCATGCTGGTGTTTCTCACACAAGACAATTTGTTGATGAAAGGAGCAAATTGCTTTCACAAGCTTTTTCACAAAACCAAAAAGTGTCAAATTTGTGTCGTCATCTTCTGCAGGCTGGCAGGGGTCAAGACTAAGACTGGACTTAGTTTTGTGAGGAGGAGTTTGCAGTTTCTCTCAAACGACAGTAACAGTAGGGGCAGGTTGATGCATGTTGTACTTGAGCAGGTTGTTCTACGCATGAATCCCTGTCCTTCAACTCACACACATGCCTGTTCCACAACTCTCCTTTTAAGTAGCTCAGACCTCTACACTTGTCGTGTGCAGGGAGACACAGATATGTTCTCCATCGCTCTAACGCCCACGCACAAGTGTGGCACGCACACACGCACGCCAAACACACCCCATACACACGTGCACACCCCCCCCAAGCTTTTGTCTTATTTACTTATGTTCTGAATCCATTCGCTGTTCAATTAAAGAGCTGAAATCTGGGCTGAGAAGTCGTGTGTTAATTAAATAGGAGGGAGCCTGCTGGGAGTCTGTGTGTGTGTGTGTGTGTGTGTGTGTGTGTGTGTGTGTGCGCGCGCACATGCATTCTAACTTTAGATACTTCAGTAAAACTCGAGGATGTGTGTTGGTCTGCACGTGTGTGTGTGTGTGTGTGTGTGTGTGTGAACACGTATGCCCACTATAACTCCTCTAATAAAATCTATCCCTATCTGCACATATGCTGCATGTTAAAGCTGAGTGTGTGTGTGTGTGTGTGTGTGTGTGTGTGTGTAAAAGACAGTGAAGGCATGGTGAATTTGTGTTTATTGGATACTGCTCTTCCTTTACATAAGTGTTAAGTCATTAGTTAACATGGTGTCTGTGTGTAAATGCTGTAGGTAAATGTGAGTGTATTAATGAAAAGAGTGGCATTTAAGTGTGGTCTGAAAACACCAGCCGTGTGTGTGTGTGTGTGAGAGTGTGTTATATTTGAGTGGAATATTGAGATCCTGCTCTTTAATGTGCTTGAACAATTCAAATACAAAATGAACCGTTGTGTGTTCAGGCCTGTTTTGATTCATATGGAGGTATGGGGACAGTGAGTTGCTCTGGATGGACACATTTTCATTTCTTGCTTTGAATTATAGTGAGTTGACTCCTTCTCCCTGGAACAGCTGTGGCTCTCAGAAGATTGTAGGGCCACTTATACGAACCCAGAAAAGAAAGAGAGGTGCACAGAGGGGTGTTGAGAGAGCAAGACAGGAGGAAGATGTCAAAGAGAAGGGCAATTTAGAGGGGGTAAGAGATGGGGAGAAGAGGGTATATAGAACAGCATGTGAGGGTATATAGAACAGCACGTGAGGGTTTATAGAACAGCACGTGAGGGTATATAGAACAGCACGTGAGGATATATAGAACAGCACGTGAGGGTATATAGAACAGCACGTGAGGGTATAAAGAACAGCACGTGAGGGTATAAAGAACAGCACGTGAGGGTATAAAGAACAGCACGTGAGGGTATATAGAACAGCATAAAGGTATAAAGAACAGCACGTGAGAAGAAGATATCAAGAACAGTGTGAGAGGAGAGGGAGGCTTATGGAATGATTGCAGAAAAAAGACCGATTAAAAGCAGAGAGAGAATGTTTTTTGCTAATTGGGGTGGGAGGTCTTTTGTAACACTGTGTCACTTGTCATCCGTAGCCATTAGATAACCTGCCAGTCCTGTGGTCAGAGAGAGGCAGGGTGACAGCAAGAAACACACACACACACTGCATTAGCCTCCCACATACTGAAACGCACAAGTACTTGGAGCAAAGAGCTTTCACACTTGTCCATATATGGATCCTTACACTACATCTGTACACCGTACACACACACACACACACACACACACACACACACCCACCCACACCAAACTGCCCTGAAGCTATTTTCACACAAACCTAATCTGTCAGCCCTCCACACCATGTTTCTGTGGAAGTAGCTGGAGGGAACTATTACCCACCTCTCTCGGATTCCACCCACACCCCAGCCACGCTCTCTGGCTAAGGATCTTTTCTCATCCCATCTTCCTGTTTTCTTTCACCAGGTGTCCTGCACCAGTCATTTGGTTATACCTTTAGACATAGAAAACATAAATAAAGAATGAAAATTGAATCTTCAGCCATTAATGGTTTTGCAAATAATATGGGAGGGAGGGAGAGTCCAAAGAGAGAAAAGATTCAAGTAAAACATCAGAAAGAAATTAGCAAGGAACCTACGACTGCTAAGAGGTAAAAAGACTTTAAAAGAATGTCTCCTTTCTCTCACTTTCTCATTCTGAGAAATAGAAACGTGGAAGGCCAGTGTGGAAGGTGCCCACGGCAGGATGCCCAGGCAGGGTGCCCAGGGCAGGGTGCCCAGGCAGGGAGGTTAGGAGGGGTTGTTGTGGTTCAGTGAGCATTACTCACCAAGTCTCACTCTCACTGAACTCCCTCCACTCTGACGAATGTCTGCCGTCGTCTAATGCAACCCAAGAGTGAACCGTTAAGTGAGAGGGGACTCGTTGAACCTGAGGGAGGGAGGATGTGTCTTCAAAGTCTGTACGTTTATGTTGTGTCTGTGTACGCCTCTTACATCTAATTTAACACTGTATGCAATATGTTAGTGCATGCCAACGTTGATTATTCTTAGCTGCCATCTAAATCACTGTGGCTCCGAGTTAATGAAGCTAGCAAAGACACATTTAACAAAGGAAGAACATTGGTTATCTCAAGAGACCACATTAGATTTTGTGCCTGTAGGCTTTGATGCACACATACACCACCAAGAGAAACCTACAAAGAAAATATATTTTCATTAAAACAAAGTTATTAGTTGTGCTTGTCAGCAAATATGTTCAGGATCTTTTTTCGAAGATTCTTTCCATGTGTTGTTTTGAACAGTATGATATAGAGCTGCATGGGAATGAAATTCTGAAAGACTCTTCCTCCCTAACCATCTGTACACCATAACACCTTCTACCTCACCCATAACACCCTCTACCTCACCCATCGCTGACACCCATAACCCCCTCTACCTCACCCATAACCCCCTCTGCCTCACCCATAACACCCTCTACCTCCACCATAACACCCTCTACCTCACCCATCACTGACACCCATAACCCTCTCTACCTCACCCATAACCCCTCTACCTCACCCATAACCCCCAACCCCCTCTACCTCACCCATAACACCCTCTACCTCACCCATAACCCCTCTACCTCACCCATAACCCCTCTACCTCACCCATAACCCCCTCTACCTCACCCATAACCCCCTTTACATCCCATCCCACTGTTCACCATAGTCACACTAACCTTTGACAAACTAAAACATAATGTTAATTGCCAGACAGTAGATTTGTCCACTTTTTTTAGGGCAGATCATTTCCAAATATTCTTATTGGCATTATTAATTTTTCCAAAATCTAATTGGCTACATTTGTGATGATTACATATCCCCATTCCCATGCAGCTCTTAAGTGTGGTACTTTTATTATGAAATGTTGTTTACATTGCCTGCTTTCCTTGTTTTTGTATTCCAGTTAGCAGTCCTCACAGAAATCGGCCGTTCCCACAGCAGTGAAAAGGCAGGTCTGCTGAACCCTACCCATCCAGGAACAGGAAGCATCTACCACAGCGAAAACTTCAGCCTTAAGCTTTCTCCTCCACCACTGGTGGAGGAGTAGGAAGAGCCCCCCACTGTTACAGGTCCAAATAAAAGCACTACCATTTCTCTTCACAAATGGACTCTTTTGTTGGCACACACATTCACATCAGCATCATCATGTTTAACACCTGACAGTAGTTTAATGCCTGACAGTAATTGGTCCAGTGGCTCAGCAGCTGTGTGGGGTTTGGTAGACCAGGGGAAACTGAATATATGCAGAGATCTCAACACCCGAATTCAGAAACACTCAACACAACGTACACACTAGAGACCATGCTAATTCATCCAGGCTTACAGCAGAATTTTCTTCTTGATGTCTGTGACTTAACTGAACAAAAAAATATGAAAAAAACTACCATTGCAATGATTTATTCAACCAAAAAAAGAACAGAAATGCCATTTCCTTCTGTTGAAAATTTGCATCTAATAGCTGGTATTGTCTCCTTTGGCAGAAACAACTTTAAGAAAGTGTTTCTTATAAATGTCTACTAGTCTCTGACATCGACTGGAAGACGTTTTCACCCATTCCTCTATGCAGAATTCCTTTCAACTGTGGGATGAGATTTGAGGTGTTTCTTATGTGCACAGCCCATTTCAAATCCCTCCCACAGTATTTTGATGGGATCAGGACTTTGACTTGGCTATTCTTGAACCCTCCGTCTCGTTCTTTTCATCCATTTCTTGGTGGATGTTCCGGAATGTTTAATGTTTTGAATGGAAGGGCCACTTTTGACTGAGCGTCAGTATTCTGACAGTTGGCTTCACATTATTCTCAAGAACTCTGGTACAGTGAAGAATTCATAGTGGTTTCTATGACGATAAGTTGTCTAGGCCCTGATGCACCAAACCATAACATTGGCACCACCATGCTTCATGGCTGGTATCAGGATCTTCTAGTCAAACGTTGTTTGGGGCTTTCACCAAGTCTTTTGATGTGGCCAAACAATTCAATCCTGGACTCGTCTGTCCAAAGCAAAAAGTCCTGGTCTTTGCCCAACTGCTCATGGGCAATCGTTTTGCCTTTTTTTTTTCCTGGACATCAAAGGTTTCCTTATGGCACATTTTTCAAGTTCATCAATCTGCAGTCTAACGGCACTTTCACATCAGTGCTGTGAAGAGCAGCCTGTAGATCCTGAGATTAAATGTTGAGTTTTAGTGTCTTGCAGTCTGTTCTCTGTGTGCTTATTTTAAACTCAAGTATCAAAGGTTAAAATAAGCCTGTGCTCACCCGTGATCCTCTACAATAACGTTCTAGTCATCTACGTACAAGTCTGATTTTTAAGCACTTAATGTAGTTGGGATGTGCTTACTTTTTCCACACAAAATGTTGCCTTTATCTTTATTTAAATTATACAATGGAGTGCAAAATGTTATTATTGTCTATCAGTATTGATCAGATATGTATGTTGAAGTTATGCTGGAAAAAATACATGGGGTGTACAGTTCTTCAAATGACTGCACTTGTGAAGGACTGAAACAGTAGTCATCTTGTATGCGCATGCGTGAGAGAGACGGATAACACATTGTGAAGTTTCTCCGATGTGTAGCTCTTCCTTTCTTCTCAGAGGCTTGGTTCAGCCTTCTCAACACAGTCAGCCAAGTGCCATCATCATTTCCCATACAGCCTAGAAAACCGTTTAGTTAGCCGAAGGTTGGTGAACACCCTTTGTTTGCATTTAAGCCCCAACCCCCGCAGGAACAGAGAAGAGTCAAAAAATGACGATGTAAGAATGAAAAATGGTGTTTGATTGAAGGTCCGCTGAATGAAACGGTACTGCCTCTGGCGTTCTATAGGCCTAGATATCTTGTGAACACTAACAGACGGATTAATATTCGATTAAGGTATGCGCTTTTTCTGCCTCCAAGTTTGTTATTGCATTCCATTTTATCTTGTTTTGTGTCAAGTGAGGCTGCGCAAAACGCTTATGCATGTAGCCTATTTGGTGCAAGTCAACAGAATACAATTTCACTCAATACATGGTGGCTTGCTTTGAAAAAAAGCAAATTAACACTGCAAAACTCAAACCGATCAGTAAAAGACGCATGCTTGTTCCCGTACAAGTAGTGTTTTATAAGAGAACATTTGACCTTTCTCCCTAAAACGGAGGAACTTCTAGAACAGAAGTTCATGATGTGACAATCTTTTAAATGGTTTAAATGGCTGACACCAGCTTCACCTCAAACACACGGTCTGTTGGCAAACAGATGCACAGACCCATCTACTTTCCCACCGACCAAATATTTTTGAGCGGCATACAGTGTTGGCAAATGTTCTGCCTTAACTTGTTTATATGTTATGGGGTACTCTACTCTGAAGCGGAGAATCGCTTTTTTTTTACACGCTTTTTAAAAAAAATTTTTATTCCAAAGCGTTTGACGTTGAGGAATCACAAAACAGGCAGAAAATCTCCAGAGCACAAGAGGCCGTTTTCTGGATGCAGGTGATTGATTCCCGTTGTAGAAACTGCTAAACAGACCTACTGTCCCAGCAAGGTAAACAGAACAAAAAACAAAAACCGTTTTACCAGCAGACTTTACAAATCACTTCTATTAGTCTATTGGTCTTCGACAAAAGAGGCTTTTCTTTACCTTCCCGAATTTCCCGGCCTGACTAAAGAGGTTTTAGGAGATCAGTCACTCTGTCACCGTATTCATTCCACGAACAGAAAAGAAAGGAAACAAACAAACTAAAAAACAGACAGTCGTGCTTCTCATTTCTTCTTGATCCATTCAGAAGCAGTACGGTGGTGTATGCAGCACGCAGCCATGCCTCACGAGGGGATGTCTGGTTTCATAATCGCCTTTAGCCTAGTGGGGATATAGCGTGGTTCATAAGCGGGGCGTTCAGCCCCATGAACGGCACTTTGAAAATAAACGCAAGGTACCAGAGGGCGTGCTGTACTCCTGATTGGATGTTGGCCGCACTCAGCGGGGCACTGATTCAAAGCGGACTCTCTCCTCGTGGTGGAGCTGCACGGTAAATGCTACCAGTAGCCCTGCTCGCGCCCTGTGGCGAAAAAAGCAGATAATGAAGGCAATTATGGAGCCTTCAGAAGTTGTGAAGCTGACAGCAAAATGTTTATGCGTAATTGTTTTTTCAAGGATGATAATCATAATGTTATTCTAGTTCCAGAAAAAATCCATCGTACTAATCTTCGCAATTTACCTGAATGCGATTTGAGATTCCTCAAGGCCTTGAAAGCCCTATCCGGGCTGCTGCTATTGATGAAAGGAAAAATTATTATGCAGAATGAGATTTGTCGCCTTTTAGAATGAATCTATTTCAACTAACGTCAGAAATTCAGGCTGCTAGATTAGGCCTTACAACGAATTTAAAAAATGGGGCTTTAGAGTAACAGTGCAGCATTAACAGAGTAATGAGAGAGCTGTTTTTGTTTTTTTTTGTTTGTTTTGTTTTTGTTTTTTAGGAAAATTTCAGTGGGAGATGTCTGGTATATGAATAATTCACTTGGTGAAGTATGTGGGCAGTTATATGAATGATATTCAACATTAGTTTCTGATGCCAAGCACTAAAACTCACTGTTTTATACCTGTCCGTCTTTATATTTGCAACGATTCTTTTGGAAAAGAAAAACATTGCTTTGGCAACAGCCACTCATCCAGCCTCACATGTAGCTTAATAGCAGCTAACAGATGTTCCACTGTTTTTAATGGTCCTGGAGAAAAGGCTTTGGGAAAGATGGGAGAGAAACAGAGGGAGGAGATTCTAATTGATCCACAGAGGCCTGGACTGTGCTTCCCTGAGATGGTGGAAACGGTTTGCCTCGTTTAGTTAGGAAGAGAACAGAACACAAAGAGCAGGAAACTAACATCGACATGTAATAACAGTATCTTATACTCATAGGCAAAGACCAAGACTGAATCCCAATGACGGCCTTTGTGGTATTGCATATAAATTCTCTTAGAGCCATGAGTAGAGAGTGTGTGTGTGTGTGTGTGTGTGTGTGTGTGTGTGTGTGTGTGTGTGTGAGAGAGAGAGAGAGAGAGAGAGAGAGAGAGAGACTTGGGCAGAGAGGAGTCATTACTTCTCAGTGACTGGTCTCATTTGTAACATGTATAGAGGAGCTACTTTCTCCAAATTTGTTTCCATTTGTTGTGATGGCATGTGAGTTCAGAACAAAACTGAAAATATCCCTGGCTCATATTTTTTCCAGCATATCAGGGTGTGTGTTAACTCTCTCCTCATTTGATCCCAGTTGGCAGATGGACCACAAGCTATTTCTAGATCTGCCCTCATTCCAATAGATATTTAGAAAGCATGACCCCAGCATTCTAGAACTGTACACCTTTGTGAGGTCACAAGGGATCAGCAGCACGGGACATTCCATCCTTGATGTTCCTAGTTTTTCTTCCCACAATGCCCTGCACAAATGTTCCTAGTTGTGGGTTAAATCAGGTGTGTTCAACTATACAAACCTCCAAGTGTGCCATGGTATTCTAGGACTGGATTTGCTAGTACATTATATATTTTGTATGTGTTAAAATGGCAGGCACATGCAGTTTTTTGTCACAGGATCAGCAACTGAATCCCAGCTAAATGAATCCCTTTGCCCAGTCATTGGTTAGCCACTTGTTTTTTGGCAGGGGCTAAAAAATATCGCACATGCCAAGCCAGGTCTTCAGTGTATTGTGTTGCCTGTTAATCTGCAAATACCATTCCCGGGTCCCAACCGGCAATCTGTCAACACTCAAATGATGCGGAAAAATGTTTGGCTGAGGTCACCGTGGTTACTAATCATCCACCTGACTTTTTTTTTTTTAAACTTTCACTTGAATACAAATTTGAAATGTTCCGTAACAGGGTTACGGCTGCCTTTAAAACATCTATTAGACATTTTTAGGCATTTTCCGTTTTCCAGCAGCTGCCCTATGTTTGGTTTGTGATAAGTTATGGTTAAATACAGGGCAGTTGGAGTTTGTCCCGGTGCCCTAATTCAGAAATGTTTGCTTATATGGACACCCTCCTGAAATGCACGGAAACACACCCTTATATCCCGCAGCACTGCAGCTGACTGCAGCACAGAGGTGTTCAACTCCCCAGTCACACAGCCCCTTTCCCAAATCTCTTCCATCTACATGAAAAAGTTTAATAAAAACAATGTATGATTTATGAACTTTTGGTTATTATGAAGCGTAATGTTTACATGATCTTCATCTTGTATTTGTGTAACTGAGTATTCATAGTGAATCTTAGTGGTGTGGATTTAGAGTAACAGTCATACAGTTCCTCATACTCTATGATTGGTAATAAATAAACAAACTAATGAACTGGGGGGGGTAATACATTCATGCTTTCGGCGCTGTTTTGTATCCATGGCAATGGCATGTGTGATGTATCCAGGGATCCAACGTGCATGAGCAGTGATTGTTTGTTGTGCTCTTTTTTTGGTGTGTATATGTGAGTTTCTTCCTGTCGACAGCTACAGGCTACTTTCATGTTTACGGCATTTACCTCTACCTCCTCTGAGATACCTGTCTCCTTGACAACCTGGAATGCTCCCCGTCCTTGCTTCTCTTGGGTAAATAGAGACTGGAGAAGAACACAGGAGGGCGAGCCCTGACACCTCCATTAGCTTGTTAGAGGAAGTGTGCTGTGGTGTAGAGAGGTTTCTAGAGGGCTGTGTACACTACACACCCAAAAGATACTCAAATCCCTCAGTACCCTCTGCACTATTTATTCTTTTTAAAAGATTCAGTTACTTCTAGTTCATGTGTTTTACATGGTTTTGGCTTTTTATGCAGATCAGAGACCAGACTTTGTATTTCTCCTTAACATGTCTAAGGGCACAAGAAGACTGATCCTAGATCAGTGTTTTAAAAAAAAAAAACCTTGTATATGCAGCTTACAGTAAATTCCTCAAATATATGTATGCCAATGTTTCTCTTTGACAGACATATTTGTAATAAGGCACACACAGCTATCTCTGCAAATGGCAAAGATCTCCACCATTTTAGAAGGGTATTCTTATAGTGCCTTGTTGCAGTTTAATACAATGCATAAACCTTACATAGTGTGACCGATAACACCATGGTGTTTAGTAGACACTCTGGATCTTTTTGTCCTTCTGCTCACAGGTGATTTGATAGCTGTTAGAGTCTATATGTTGTTCTAACCATGAAATAATAATGAATTGCATGATGACACTGGAGCTTTCCACTGCAGGCTTCTTTTTCATTGGTCGACGTCTCTGTTCCATACACCCATATCCATCCATTCAAGGTTCCATCTGGTTGTGTGCTGACTGGAATGAGCGATCATTTCACACAAGCTGTTCTTTGTTCATTAAATGGGTTACTTTTATTATGCCAGGGAATCACCAAGAATCTTCCCTGCTGCGTCATCTGTTAGCCTATTATGAAATAAGCCTATCAGGATTTTGCTTGTAATTTTAATTTAATACAAAATAAGGGACACGAGCACCTTTTTTGATTTGTTTATAAGAAAAATAAGAGATAAGTTAACAATAACATGTATATGAAAAAAAAGAAGGGAATATTTAAATGTGTGATATACATTTGTGTATCTACAGTATATGTTTATAGCTACAGTTTTATTCCCTGATATGAAACTGCAGACAGACAAGGACACCCATTCATTCATACAACAGTGAGGGAGGTAATCATACAAATAATTGTATCCGGGGTTCCTCAAGGACGCATTAAAAGTCCATTTGTTGTTTTAAATAAAAAGCTCCAAAATGGACATTTCTGTTCAGGCAGTGACAGTCCTGTGCTTATAGACTACAGGGATTCGTGCAACTGGGAGGCTGTAGTTACAGACTTGAGCCATCATTAGAGACAGACAGGAGGGAACTGTCAACAAACTCTTTACCAGTCCTGCATGGGCAGCATACATGGTCCATGACAGGCTCTTTCTTAATGCTGTAAGTAATTCTGTCTTATAATTGTCTGAATCTTAATGTATGTCAGGAATTTATGAATCCAACATGAAAATTCTATGTACTATTATGTCGTTCAGGAATTGCTGTGTCCAGCTGCCCTCCACCATCAGCAGTACAAGACACTGATGTATCTTTTCAAGCTCATTTAAGTCTGAGACTAATGGCCAAATCCTCGTGGATTACATCACACTGTAGCGGTTTCATGCACTTACAGTAATAATCAGTGGTTTGTGTTGGCTTGATGAAGCACTTCGTGTTCTTTTGCCTCATAGGTCTGGGGCCCATGCAGACTGTGCTTTTAGGTTTGGTGGGCTGCCAGTTTGAACGTACGAGCACTCTACAATGTCTCATGAAGCATGAAGCATATCACCCACTGTTGATGATCTAGTACAGTACGCTTCAACACTCCCATCCGTGGACAATGGAGTGGAGAGTGTTTTTCATGTGCTTAGGTCAGATCGGTTATTAAATAGGCTGCGAGTCTTTTTTGTCAGTAACAAAGCATTGTGGTTGAAGAATGTTGGGACATTCTAAGGTTCTCGGGAAGCGAGCTGCTCTTTTCTGAGATAAAGCTTGAACTAGGTCCCAGAGAGCTGACTGCTGTACTTCTGTTCTCTTCTGTTCTCCTCTACAGTTGGATGTGGTAGCACCCAAACAGTTATAAAGATGGTTCCAAAGTATTCCACTCCATGCTTCTGTGAGGAGAGAAGACCCCCTTGATCTGCTACAGCGGTTCTCTGAACCTGTGGCTCAGATCGCGATCATCAAACGATTGTCAGAAGCATGTAGATATTCTTTTCGTTGGGGGTTTGGGGGAAGGGCATGACTTTCTGAATCCTTCATGCATGTGGACTATTCAGGTAAGGAATTGTTAGAAGATGCCCCGCCCCCCCCGTCCCCCTCACACCATTTTTATTTGTAGAGGTTTGTTCCAGCGTGCCCTCTCTCACCACGAGAGTGTGAGGGAGGTGTGGTGGTTGGGTGTGGGGAGTTACTGGGGTGACTGGGGTACCTTGCTCTCTTTCTTCATTACAACCGTCTGCACTCACGCATTAGTCACAGTTCAGATGGATCCTGCTTACAGGGGGGTGGAGAGTCTCTCACTCCATCTGCCCTCGTCTCTCGCTCTCTTGTACATCCATAAGGCCCCCCCCCTTTTTTTTTCCCACAAGAGAGGAGAACAGTATTTCATACTCTCTCAGTTAGTCTCTAAGCCCTCACCTTTTATTTCTGATTTATTTAACAGACTGCCTTTTTGTTGCTTGGCAGGAAAACGTACATGTACTTTGATCATTTTTGTTTACTGTGCAGGTGTGTTTGTGTAAGAATTTCAAACCTCATTTTCCATCACCTCCGTAACATGTCTGTACTCTTTACAGCATGCACGTCTGTATTTGCAAGTTCTATTTTGTATAATCTGTAGGATATTCACTACTTGAAGAAGAGACTGGTGTTTAGTGAAAGGGATTGTGGGTAAGAACTAATGCTGAGAAAATCCAGGGAGCGGAAGAGAGATTTCTGTGGAAACATCACAGGTGTGCTAACAGACAGCGTGAGTGTGTGGAAGAGAGATTTCTGTGGA
>JAOYMR010000013.1:8953915-8968847 GCA_025802075.1 Tenebrosternarchus preto | reverse complement strand
AGAGAGAGAGAGAGAGAGAGAGAGAGAGAGATAGATAGATAGATAGATAGATAGATAGATAGATAGATAGATAGATATACATACGTACGTATATACATATACATACATACACACACACTGCAAGGAAACTTTCTCCACCCAAACCAGAGGCCGCACAAACACAGAGGCCGCCCATCTACGTAATGTATACAAAAATATCCAACAAACTCAGAAACACTTTGAACACATGTTTGGCCAGAACGTCTCTACGAAAAACCTTACGTTTGCAATATGTTGTGATAAACGCACTATGAACTCGCCACAAGATGTTTCTTTCTCACCTCTTAAGCCACTGTGTCAGCCTAGCTGTCACAATGTCGCGAATCAAGGACCAAGCAACCTAGTACAACAGGAAGTATGAGCTCGTTTATGGCAGTTAAACTGCCTTTGTATGAGAATTTTAGCACACAACAACGTAGTTACGTCGTCATAAGATGCATTCACACCTAGTCATTTATGGGTACACCTAATACTACAAACACTGTTTTTCACACGAAAAAAAAGTTGTTCGTAAACAACATTTTCCGTTACATAATGATAAGTTTTTGGACGCAAACAAGAACGTGCCTAACGTCAACAGGGCCGCTCGTGCAATCAAGAACCACTATTCAGAAATGCAGTTGTGTTAATGATCAAGATTTACCTCAGCTTTTTGGGAACAGAATAGTCGACCTCGATCACCTTTCCGTGCAACTCGGCTTTCCCTACAAGGAAACAATGAAATTTAGGAGCGCGTCAAGACACAAAAGACAGTAACGTAGACTATTGTTTCTTAGTTTTATTTGAAAATCACCAAACTAAGTATTTTAACACATTTCTCAGTTAGAATGTATGTCTATTTCAGTTAGTTACGTTTAATAAAATACAGTCTGTAAGAAAGGCTAAACATAAGTAAAATAGTATTTAGTAATCCCTCAAACAAAGTGATTGGCCTTTATGTTTCTAGAAAAAGAGGCGCCAAAATAAACGAGTACCAACCTGCGTAAAGAAAATACTCCAAGTGGCAAAGGCCACGTTTTATTTTTCGACTGCCTAAATCCACTCATGCAAGGGAAGCATAAGTGTACAACTAAATATAACCTGTAGGTAATTTATCTAAATGACTTCGCTGTTTTGCCTTTTGCCAGGGTGTTGATTGGCCTGGAAACACTGGAGTGTGGCGATTGAAACCGAGGTTTTTCTTACCGAGGCGCACTGGGTTCGTTTGGAAGGGCCTACAAACCACGCCGTTCACTTTGACACTCGCCTCGTCACCCATTACCAACTATCCATTTATCGCTGCTTTCCTGCTGTTGCACATCACTTACAAACAGGCCACCTCGTAGAAACCTACTTTGGCGTTTGTACCACTCGTTCGACGCGTAGACATAACGTTTGCCCATCTGAGCTCCTTCCAAAAAATTCGGGAGAAAAAAATACCGAAAAAATAATTATGCCAATGCGAGCACTGGACAACCCTGCATATCCAGCTGACATCTAAATTGCATTACCTCATGAGATCCGATACTCAGGCCGGTGCGTTACAGTAAGGCATAGCCTGACCCCGGGCTTCTATATTGTCATGGTCGGTATATACATCATATTTTATCTCACTTAACAACATTGTCAGGGCTGGTCACCTTATTCGGGCTACTGTAAGCATACCCTGGGTTCACTGCTTCATCTGATGAGGAGAGCTGGTCAAACGTGTTGTATACATTTCTCTTCTTATTCAAAATATGGTGTAGGTAAAGAGAGCCTAATAATGTAGTACTACATAAGAGGTATCACTGAGTTTGAGTTGCGTTAAAAGCGCTTACCTGACAGCGTTTCGATTGCTTTTATAGCCCACTTTTGGTCAGGGAAATCAACGAAAGCATAACCGGACTTTAGTAAAACCTGGTCGGTCACGGGAAGCTTGCTTTCGCCAAAGAGCCGTTTCAGGTCCTCCACGGTGACCGAGGGACTCAGGTTCCCCACGTACAGTTTGTTCATGATCCACGGAACGAAATTAAAGAAAAACGAACGGCAGTAGACGAAAGAACGAATTTCCGACTTATGGACAAAGGCTGGTAAGAAAATAACAAAACAAACAATGAACTTGAAAAAGCAATAATCAGGCCTCGGTTCCGGACGAACCCCGGCATCAACTTCGCTCCTTGTAAATCACTTCTGACTAAGGTTTAAAAAAATGTTCCAACGTCACTCCAGTGAGTAGCATACAAGCACCGCCTTTTGGACAAAACCTCGCTCGCGGAGAATCAGACACCTTTCTATTACAGTAATTGAAACAGACCTATAGAACGATAAGAGGAGAAAGCGTAGTTTTGGACACACCTATTCCACACCTTTTTATACCAAGACAACTCTAGTAGGTTACCGCGTCGGTGAATAGGCTATCAAATGGGTTACAGTGTTGTTGTGACTGGTATCAGATCCACGTGCGTGCAAATAGCAGTTGCCTCTCCCCTATCTTTTCCCTCCCGGAGGTCTTGTTGCGACTAAAAGGACAGTTAACATTTTAATTCAAGGAAGATTAAGGAAATAACAGGCTCATAAAACCGCCACAGAAATTGTTGCACGGAAAAAACAAATCTGTTCTATAGCGGACATCTACATTTACCCAACACACGAGCGATTAACACGGCCAGCAATTGAACGGACTCGTTGATTAATGGCAAAATTAACTTCCCGTCACCCACTATAGTCTTACAAACTATTGGTTTACCAGAGATGGTGTTTCAGATTAGTTCTGCTGCATCGACATCGATCGAGTTAAACAGATTAGACTAGATACTTGCCAGCGGAGAATAAATATACTAAAAAGAATGAACAAAGTTTCAAAGTTTTTTTTTTAATCGCAAATGAAACGAATTCTGTGACAAGTTACAGCAACAATACAACGCTTGCCCCAATCCTATGTACCCCTATGTATTTTAGCACGCCGATTCCAAATATATTTTCATTAATTTCTCCATCACCCTTGTCTGTTTGAAAACACATTTCAGTATATTCGCGTGTCATCTATTGTATGATTCCCTTATGTTAGCAGTCTACTGCTGGACAGTGTGTGTGTGTGTGTAGTGGGAGTACTCTGTGCTCCGGAGGCCAAATATAGGCAATACATTGTGCACTGTAAATATTAAACTGAACGTGTAGAAACAGCCTTTTCTTATGAAGTAATAAAATAATGTAAATCTTAATTGCAGTCATTCAAGTCATGCATGATAATGCTAACATTCTTATTTAGCATAAATAGTACTGTAAGGTCAATCTCTAGTGTGTGTGAGAAAGAGGAAGTTCAATTCAGCATTCAATTTCTATACTTCAGCATTCACATACAAGTGCATTAACATTTAAGAATTCTTATTAGGGTTATAATTCAGTTATAAAGATAGTGATCAGTCTATCAAAATCTGAATTAGTCTTACATTAGCATAACAAATGAAACGACCCATTCATGAATTTGCCATGATTTTGTATTCATCCTTAAATGCGACGACCCACTCTGCCCTCCGAAGGATACAGTTGAACAGTGACAGCAAGCGCGATAAAATAAATTTTTCCAGGCCATCAGACCAATGTTATTACATTTACTAATTTGTATTAGCGCCACATTCTTAATGAAACAAATGAAACCATTGAGATTCCCCGTTTCCACTGCTTTGTGTACAGTCAAAAAAGTTTAATATTGACCAAACCAAGACAAAATGGTACACCACTAAAAGGCTGTAAAATATACTGTTTATTCCCTGGGTATAGACAACAGTCATTTACATCTGATGTGAAATTTCATCCATATACCGGCATTATTGTTTCCCAGCTGTCATCTTGGAATGCCAACGCAACACTCAGGTTAGCACCTCTCTCTACGTTTCCCAACTCACATGATACAACAACTAATTGTCCAGCCCTTTGTGAGTTATGGGTCAGACCAGGGGGGAACAAAAACAAAACAAAACAAAACAAAAAAACAGGAAAAAAAAAAAAATTCCTGAAGTGCAAAGAGCTCCAGGAAGATTATTACAGAAATACAAACGTTTCCATGAGCTTAAACGCCTTGGAGCGGAAAGCAAAGCAACAAAAGGTAGCAGAACCAAAGTTAGAGGACACCGACACTGGACATCCTTCGTACAGGACTAAAGTTAGAAAGAGAGAAAGCCTAGTTCATTACACCTCCCAACCCCTCCCCTCCCACCCCCCCCTAAAAAGTTCAGCAATAGGGAAACAGTCTGGCATTAGAACGCAACACACTCCCTGAAGCTAATCATCTGAATGCACTCGAAAGTAAAAAAAAAAAAAAAAAAACAACAACAAAAAAAACACAGCTCATCATCCTGTTAAACTAAGCAAAATGCAAGGCTCTTAAAAATACAAAGACTCAACACGCGCGCACACATGAAAGGAAAGACAAAAAAAATCAAACCAAAACAATAGTTTTCCCGTTGTTCCTTGAGATTGGAATATGCTCCCAGCTCAATCAACACAGAAAACTTGGTTCTTCAGTAACGCCCTGTTGGGGTAAGAGAGACAGTATTACTTGATTGGAACACAATTAAGGTGTGAATGGAGGCATAATGGCCAAGACACCATTATCTCATTTATATTATGGCCAAGACACCATTATCTCATTTATATGGATTCATAAATGGCACCCAAAACATTTAAGAGACTGAAAGCTCTCAACCATGCATGTGTGGTAGTCTCATGACTATGCACCATGCAAGAATATTTGCCTTTTTAAATTTTTTCTTCTGCAGATTGCACATCTTAAAATGAGAAATTCATCGTCAGTATAAACTCAGTCTCGCATTTATGTAAACAAGGAGGGAAAGAAGAGTCATGTTGTGGACACCTGAAGGGAACGTGTTCAGAGTTCAGCTGCACTAAGCGCACTACTCACTAAGCGCACTACTCACGTGGGGAGTAGGACCTCGACCGTGACCGAGATCGGTATCCTCCACGACTGTAGTAGGGTGATGGAGACCTGCGCCTATGAGAGAGAGAGAGAGAGAGAGAGAGAGAGACACAGTCATTACAGAAAACAGAATTTATTTTAGTACTCGTAAGTTCAGAAACTCTAATCCTCAGTTTACAAACACTGTCTTGTTCAAAAGTCTTCCCCACTCATAGCCTCTCCACAAGCGCATTCGGAGCCCACAGCAGGGCTCGGCTCGGCTCACAGACGCTCCGAGCGCTCCAAACACAGTTCTGCTAGTTGAGACGAGGGAACTTCCATTATCTTTAGGCAGCTTTAGATGCCGTTTGGAAGGTTTGGTTTGTGCCGTGGTCGCAAGAGAGGTCACTTCTGGAAACTTCTAAGCACCTCCCTACTGTGCACCATGAAACTTTAACTCCACTGTCTTTGGCAGAAGCCTGTGCTTTCTCATTGCAGCTTCTACAGGTTCATGGCAGCTGTTTGAGTAGTGTCAAATGGATTTTTCAAATCCAAGGCATTTTCTTTTAAGAACCGTTTTCCTGTGTTGTGGTGTAAAATCTCTCTCTTGCAGATCTTTTGGCATTTGATTAGCCCCCCCCCCCCCATCTTGTACAAAGAACACTTCAACCAAAATATTTCTCTACCTGATGTTGGCTTTTCAAAAAGGTTTTCTAAGGAGAGTCTTAAAAAAGGCACATTTGCAAGTATAAAGTAGATTACAATCCTGACCTTCACGGTGATTTAAACTTCGAGTGTGCAAGAGTAGTTCTGACATCAAAGTGTGTGTAAACGCAAGGCACCTTCTAAGGTGTCATTTTACAGACATGGATATTATTTATTAAATACAGTTTTTATTAGATATGGTATAGTCATGCCTTTTACAATGAGATGGCTTTTTTTTTCTTTTTTAAACCGTTTTATTAAGGATGGTCACCAATGCCTTGTGCTCTCAGCTTCACTGTTTAATGCCCTCATAGGAACTAAACAACCCTCTTATAAGAGCAACGAGCTGCGCACACACATTTCAGGTGCTTCTACAAAGCTTCCTTACTGCTCACATCACTTAAGCGGTTACAAGCCTCTCCCGTGTACTGCTGCACTAGGCGGATGCTCATCCTGTTAACGCACGTCAGGACGGTTACAGCGGGCGAACACGCCGATGCACTGGCCGACCTGTAGGATCTGTAGTATTCTCGGTCGTCGTAGCGGTCGTATCCCCGATCGTAGCCGCGGTCGTAGTAGTCTCTGGAACGACTGGCGGAGATGCTGGGCCTTCCCCCTCCACTGCTTAAGAGGCAGAGTGAGAGCGAGAGCACGAGAGAGAGAGAGAAAGAGAGAGAGAGAGGAGGAAAAATTCACATACAATTCAACCATCAAATTTACATGCTATTCCACACCACTGCATACAATTGACATTTTTGTCGAACATCTTCATCTCAACATGTTTAAACCTCCATCCTAGATCAGTGTGAAACGGTCATTGTTAAAGAGCACTCACTAGGTGGGCCGACCCATGTAGATACCAGGTGTGGGGGTATGTGGTCTCTGGGTAATGGAAAAGTCCACTCTGATACGCCGACCATCCAGCTCCATGCCATTAGCTCTCTCTTTAGCCTAAATGGAGAGGGAGGGAGGGAGAGAGGGAGAGAGAGAGAGCAAACAAAAAGCGTTGATGTTAACGTTCCCAGCCACAACTGGGAAACAGGAACCTATAGGTCAGTTTTAACCAGATGGGAGAGGAAGGTTGTTCTTCAGAGCTGATTAGTGACTGGTACACTGGCTAAGAGGACTGAGCAGTGTCACTGTCCACCTGTGGCTCAAGAGCTGCACAGTTTTGACACAAACAGTGGCAAATCCTGCACAAAATGTCAAAAAGATCACACTGCGATTACACCGTTGACCCCAACAGGAAGCGGGGGGGCGCTCACCTCCTTGGAGTCCTCCCTGTTCTCGAAGTAGACGAAGGCGAAGCCTCGGGAGCGGCGGGACTGCTGGTCATAGACGATAGTGACGCTGGACAGAGGACCGTACTTGGAGAACACCTCCCTCAGGTCCCTCTCTGTGGTGTACAGGCTCAGGCCAAACACACCCAGGCAGCAGTTGGGGTCTGGGTTTGCCTAGAAAAGGAACATTAAAACACAAACATAATGTCGACTACACGCACGCTCCCAAGCATATATGCGGATGTGACCACTTTAAGGGGGGGGGGAGGGGGGGACCTTCTGCAAACTAAAGGCAGGACCCATCATTTACAGGACT
Source organism: Tenebrosternarchus preto (assembly GCA_025802075.1). Lineage (NCBI taxonomy): Eukaryota > Metazoa > Chordata > Actinopteri > Gymnotiformes > Apteronotidae > Tenebrosternarchus > Tenebrosternarchus preto. The sequence continues at coordinate 8,961,631 of JAOYMR010000013.1, read as the reverse complement.
CTTTAAAATCGTTATCCCTGATCTAGGATCGGTTTTCCCCTTTGCACATAATAGCTCGTTTAATAACGCGAGACAAACTGCTGCTAACCCCAGATCAGCAGTGTTCAGACTCCCACCTACTGCATCAACTCCATGGCCTCTGATGGCAAAAGTACAGAACAGAAGTACAAGTGGAGGTACAACACATGAAGAAACCTTCATGTGAGTGAGAGCCATGAGCACAGAGCTTTCAGATTTGCTTTTACCAGACTGTGGGATACAACTAAAAATTAAAAATTAAAAAAAAGTTATTCCTTCCAACCGAGCGCTGACATTCAGTCAAAGGAAACAATGCTGCATAGTATTATGAAAGCTTGCCGTCATTTAGGATTGTATCCCACATAAGTCGTAGTTTTGACATCTGCTTTAGTCTAGAAGATGGCATTTGATCACAAATGGTAAGAGCTCAAGAAGTGTCCCTGATGCTCAGAAGGTCAAAGAAATTCTCTTTTCACACCAACTTTTTCATTTGGAAGTTACTGTCCAATAAGACAGACACGAGAAAGCCGCACAAAAAAAAACCCCAACCACCATACTCCCACACACACCACTCCACCTTAAACATTAGACCAACCCTGAACAGAAAGTTAGAGATGCGTCAGTGTGACGGCAGCAGCTCATAATGATGCCTCGACAAAAGCAGGCGTAGCGGTATGTTTTGAAAGGAGAAAAAAAACAAAACAAAACAAAACAAAAAAAAACGGTGCTCGGACTCTGGGAGTTGACGGATGGCACGGTGTTACGGGGTGACGGGTGAAGGAGCCGGTCATTTGTGTAACAGGAGTGCCTCAAGTCAAGGTGAAACATCAGTGCATGTTACGACAGACTGGTGTCAGTTCTTCCACTCTGTACGTGCCCTTTAACCCCTTTGCTCAAAGGCCACAATGAAGCACCTTCACACCTCACCATCGATCTGCTGAAAGGACGCCGAGCAGAACCAGGTTCTGCGTGTGAAAGTGCCTCTGGGGATTAGGATGGAAACCGTGGCCTTTTCTGTTCCGGTCCATTTAAACCCAGGACACACCTACAATCAGTATTACAGTTCACTTGACTGGAATGTTTGGAGTCAATATACCCTAGTTCAGAAAAGATTATGGGAAGAACACCACCCACCCTTTGAGTGGCCAAGAGCCTTAGATAATTTATAGGCTTACTATACTATCGAGCTATTCATCCAGGTCATTTATCACTTGTTTTCCAGAGCAAAGTTTAAATTAAATCTCAAAACATGATTGGAAACAGCCTCAACGCTTTGAATGTTTAATTAAAATGTCCTATTAAAAAAAAAAAAACTTGAACAGATGTGTTTCTAAAGGGAAACGGCTTGAAAGAAAGTGTTGAAGATGTGAAAATGTATTTGACTTTCGGTTTACAACACAGCTGACTAGAACATCCCTTTTCAAAGTCAGCTTTGATCGTTACTGATATTTACATTTTTTGTTAGTTTGCTCGGTGTTAAAGGAAGTTTAGTGATCCTACAGACATTGAAAGGAAGGATGTATAGAGAACGTGGGTGAGCGTGTATGGAAGTGACTGCAGCTTTATACTGATGGACAATGAATCCGATCGGATTCGTTAGCAGGAGTGGAATGTAAAAGGTGTTCTGGATACCGTGATGCAAAAAAGGTGATTTAGTGGACTGTGTAAAGCAAGCAGCTTTGAGACAGAGAACAGGTAGATGATGTGTTGGAAGAAAGGTGTCGTCTCCAGGATCAGGACAAGATATGCATGTCTGAGTGTTGGAGATGGCAGACATTGTAATGGAGTGGTGAGTGTGTGATAGCGTGTAGTCCAAGCGTCTGTAGTACAGACAGTGTTGCGAGCCGGTCGCGGAAAGCTCCGGAGCTGCGAGCAGGGAGGGCGGGGCCACGTACCCGATTGCCGACGTGGCGCCTGCGGTTGGACATGGGCGAGTGGCTGGGGCTCCGGCGCCGGCGGTATTCGCGGCTGTATGAGCGGCTGCGCGAGTGGCGCCGGCGGGAACGTGAGCGCGAGCGGGAGTAGTGTCGTCGCGAGCTGCGGTGGGAACGGGACCTGTGAGGAGAGAGCAAACGCAAAACCGGCGGCCATGACGCACAGCACAGAAAAAACTCTAAAATACAGACACAGGTAACGCTCGAGCATGCTTAGATCCAGCTGGATTGACAGATTTTACCAAACATGGACTTAACTGCCAACTTCAATCAGGTTATATAAAAAAAAAAAAAAAAAAAAAAAAACCACAACCCAAACCTGTAAGGCACTAGATTTTATTACTCTAAAGGGGTGTGTGTGTGTGTGTGTGTGCATGTGCGCGCGCGAATGTTGTACATAAACACAGAAACATACATTTAGAGCATTAAAAGTAGACGCTGTTATCCAGAGGGACTCGTATACATGCATCACCTAATCTTTTTTTTCTAGAAAAGATATTTACCTGGACTTGGATCTGGATTGGGATTTGGATTGGGAGCGGTGGGAGCCATCTTTGGATGCCACGAGAGACTGCTCCGGGGAATGACTGTTGGATTTCACCGAGCCCCCAGGACTAACACTCCTGGACTGTGACCCCTACATGGATCAGAAATGGGTGAGCCACCACAGAAAAATCAGGCCTCCTGATTGGCTAAGTGTGCTGACAGACAAAACTGACTGTAAATTTATGCAAGGCTTCATGTTGACTAAGCATGTTTGGACAGACATGTCTCCTGGACTCTAGCTGGATAAGGATGCCGTTACAACTTTGACACTGTAGTAAAAGGCAAAGTCAGTGTTGGATTATTACAACAGACCATGGAGTATGTAGGGGAACACCTTATCAAAGTGTTGACTTCCATTAATATATTTTCTTTGCTCTGCACTGGTATTATCAGAAAATGAGTAGCATGCAGACGTTTTATATAAGATATATATATATTTATATATATATTCAGACAAAGCAGACTAATGCAAATTACTTAGCCCTGTTTCATCTTATCCACACGAACACTTCTGAGTTTAACTTCACAACTTCAACCCACACTCTTCTTTCTTCTGTTTCTCATTTCTGACTTCATGTTGCCCATTCACTTCTCCCAATGCCACAAAACTCTACATGAGGGGAACTTCTTAGAACTTCTCGCCATAGAACATTAGCATGCACTCTCAATTCAGCCTCAAAAAAAAAAAAAAAAATTACAAAAAAAAAAAAAAGGAAAGGAAAGAAAAACTTGATATTTGACTTCGTCCACATTTTCATTCTTCCAACCTTAACCTTACAAAAGGAAAAACAGAAAAGAGTAAGGACTTTGAATTCATGTTGGTAAAATAATGTCACATGAGTTACGGGGAAAAAAAGTCCACGAGCGATTTGGCTGTTAGGTCAAATAAGTTTCACAGCGCTAATGAGCTACAGGAGTGTTCATTTAACGGTTCGAAAAGTAAAACACATGATTTTCAACCATTTGGTTCATTTTACGATTTTTTTTTAATCTGTTGGTATGAGCCCGTTATCAAATTTGGGCAATATCCAGGAAAAGGGCTTTTACTTTCTGAACCTTACATATTCACCTTTGACTACATGGTGGTGCGATGTAGACCGAAACAAATAATTACGTACTGAAACATCAGACACATCGTATTTATCTGCGCTAAAATAAATGTTAGTTAGCCAGGACACCAAACGCAGCAAATCAAAGAGCTCACAGCATGAGAGTGAAATTTTCAGGCACATAACGTGTTTGATAGATAGCTACATACTATGCGAATTAGACCAGATATTTAACTAACAATTTTTACGCTGCTAAGCCTTGCGATATCCTGGCAAATGCTATACAAGCCTTAAGCCTATTCAACGCAGCCGTTCAGGTCGAGGTAGGCAGTACTTTCGGTAACAAAAACGGCTAAGATAGGCTTAACTAGCTAGCATGGGTAGGATGGCTAATGTAGCTACCTAATAGATTATGTTGAGTTACGTTGCGTGGGGTACAATTAACAATATGTTTTAAGGCTGTATGCACACCTGAAACAAGACATAAGCGTTAGGCTTAGAAAGTTATATAATTATACTATGGAGATAAGACTAGCCAAGAAAGAAATGTAGCCTCATAAAATTAGCTAGATATGCTAACGCTAGCTAGGAGATTCGCATTTTAAAACTACTGCCAAATGTTAAATAACTGAAAAATAACCAGGGATTATATGATTGTCACTAAACATAGCCTAGATTAATGAAATGCAGAGTAAACGAATGTATATTATGGACAGTGCTTTCAACATCAAGAAAGATAATGCTAGCCAGCCATGTTCTACATGGACATGAATCCATTAGCTAACACCTGCTAGCCAGCTATATAGTGCAAAAAAAAACTCATTAAAAGATTATTCTTACGTACCCGCTCCACAAATTCCTTCTCGTTATCGCTCATGACGTCCTAGTAGCTGTGAATCTGAAGCTAAACACGAGAAAATTGACTTGTTCTGTATTTAGGAAGACGACACGATACTTCGACGGTCTTTTTTTTGTCGTAGAGCAGATGGAAGAACTTCACAATGGCGCCTTAGGATAGAACAACCACGGCTTTAGTCACACTGCCCCCTACTGTTGTGGCGTTTTGGTCTTCCAAGGCTCACAAGCAACCACAAGGGGGCAGCATTTAATTATCTGAACAGTGTCGTTGCTGGACAGGATAATCAAGGTTTCGAAATAAACGTCATAAAGACTCTACAGGCATAACAAACGGGAGGTAGGTTTAAGTATTACATATTTTAATAGCTCTTTACAGTTGCCAATCCACTCATACGTGAAGGGGAAAAGTGAAGGCCATTTGTATAACCTGAATGGAACACACACACACACAGATGTCTAATTTTACAACCGTCTCCAGACAATAAATTCTCATTTAAAAAAATAAATAAATAAATGTTTAGTTTGTCTGCGTTACTGGTCCTATGTGTTTCACATGACTGGCATAAGACAGATTGACAAGACACAGAATTAGTTAATTGGCTAAACAAGAGCATCCAACCATTAGACTGATCAATGGACTTTGCTTCCAGCAAAAAATACCTGTTTATTACTGTGTTATTAGGATTATTTTTGCAAATGTCCAATGGTTGAATCATCCATTTTTAAATAGTACGTCACAAAATTATTGACAGGGGCTATACAACACCACACAGATGTAGAGGGTTTGGCCAGACACATTACCGCAAAAAATAATATTCAATAACTCCTCTTTACAACCCTAAATATAACCAAACATGAACAAAAACAACAGTAACAAATATTACCACACAGCCATCATACTCTTATTAGAATAAAATAGGCAACGAATTATCAAAATAAATTAACATGTTTTTAATGGCAGCATTGATTGATAGTTGCAAGAGTAAAATTAAGATATAGTCTAAACTTAAACTTTTGCTCTTAAAATCTATCAAATTATTTTTTTGTTTTATCATGACTTTTTCTTTATTTTACCTTTATAAGTCAAAACATTGTTAAACTCAAACACCTCTTCCATACACACAGAGCATTTACACTGTACAGGTACGTGGTGGATGTACACACTGCTCAGAAATGCACACTCCCTCCAGGTGAAAGGGTCAACCTTGAATCGGAACCATTATTTTTCTCATTAACATTTCGAAATCACAGTACCCTCTGAGTTAGAATGAAGTAAATGTCAGACAATTAGAACACAGTTTGAAGTGGTACACAAAATGGTATGTTGTTAAAGAACAAGTGGTAGCTCTCAGTGGTTTCTGAGCCAGGCAGTAGACCTTCTTTTAGAACAGCTGTTGGCCACAAATTGAGGTTATTTCATGTTACATGTAACTTGGAATCAAAACCACAATAAGGTTACATAGTGTAACTTTAATACTTGACTGTTAATGGAAAATTCAAGGCTTCAATCTTATAGCTTGCGCTTTATGCTCCGTGCGTTCTGGTAGTTTCACGGACCCAGGAGAAGTGGAACCTTCACTGAAAAGGCCCATTTACAGAGAATCACGTCTCCCTGATCCAGGACGCCGGGTCCGACAAACTAGCTTAAGTTTGCATCTCTCCTTTTAAGACCGGAGTCCCGTTGCGTCCCAGCGAGCGGCCGTGAGGCGGACGAGGCCGTGCGGGACCGGGCCGCCCAGAACGTGCAGCGCAGAAGCACATGGAGAGATAGATGACAAGGCCCAAAACCACAAGCCCTGAGATAACGATGCGCGGCACGGCTCCGCTCCACCGCGGCCGTGGCGGTGTAAACGGCCGCGCCATCGGTCGCTCCCCGCCGTCCAATCAGAGAGCAGTTCAAGAGGAAGTGACACCATAAGCTCCTGAGAGTTTGGCAGCGGGCCCCTCCTTATGCTCCTCCCTCCCTCCCCACTTGCCCCGCCCGAGAAAGGTCACGGAGCTCCGCCTTCCTCCACCTAACACAGCTTTTAGTGCTGCAGCAGGAAGTTAGTTGCTATGTTGATGTCATTGTTGGATGCTCTCAGCGCTTCCTGGGCATCCACTCTGGAGAAACCCATCTCCATCAATCTGGCCACCTGTGCAACAACGAAAAAAAGAAAAAATTTCCTTCATTGGCAATAATTTATTGTTTTATATAAATATGACCTGGTAACCTTGGAATCTAAATCACCACTTAAAATGCTGTTCTCCTGATCTGAAGAAAGGGATTTTTGGTTTATTACGCTCCAACACCACAATAATGAAGTAATGAATTCGTAATTATTCATTATTAGCGCGCAACTGTCTTTGATTGGATCCTCACCTGTTCCTCTGCCACAGGCGTGTCAGGTGGGTGTGGCTGAAAGGGCTGTTGTGGGTGTGGCTGCAGGTGTGGGCGGTTCTGCCCCCTGTGACGCAGACCAGGGAAGAATCTGTTCCAGCTAAGCAGTCCACCCACCTGTGCACACAACATGAAGTACAGCAGATAAATGCTCAGAAAGAGGGAGGGGGGGGGGGCACCAAAAAAATGGCACCGATGCACATTTTCAATCATTTAATTTGCAGCAAAACATTTTCACTCTTTTCGTCACCTTTTAAAACAAAGTGGAATATTTACAGAGGCACAGGTCGGATGATATGGTTTCTCATCGGATGTCTCGCAAAATATCGCAGAAATGATCTAAACCTCACAAGAAACCCTTGAAGTCAACAAGCACATTTTTGTCAAGATTGTGTGAGAGAGAAAAACCATACCACCACACCATATCAGTAGGGAAGTATTCAACTAATCAAAGCAGGGGGAAAAACTGATCCTGTATCAGAATCTCTGACGTTCAAGTGGCCCCACAGGAGTGGTATTACAGTACTCAGAGCAGCGCAGCAGAGACGGCACCACTACAAACATTTGTTCAGAAGACACTGCAAGTTTTTTCATAAAGGCTCTGGATCTTTAGAAACATCTGGTCTTCCTGGTCATCAAGATATAATTATTCAACAAGAACTGAATTATCAAGTATTTACACTGCAGCCAACATTGAGTGTGAAGGGTTATGGTTTTAAAAAGATAACCGTACTTTGGACAAGACGGAGACACGTAGGACACACTTATCTTTCTACACAGTCTAGCAACAGTCCTGCACGCACGTGCGCGCACACACACACACACACACACACACACACACACACACACACACACAACAACACACTACCACCACTCGAGCCAGAACACCACAACAACACACACACACACACACACACACACACACACGCGC
>JAOYMR010000013.1:8904689-8944556 GCA_025802075.1 Tenebrosternarchus preto | reverse complement strand
TAAAAGTTTAAGTTTATTTTATGATAATTTTCTCTCTGTGCAGCACCATGAAACGACACAGAGGACGTTGTTATTGCTCAGCACAGCCATAATACTGGTATCCCAGTGGCAAAAACAGTTCCTTCAACAGAAAGAGCCAAATGCCAAATTGCTGCTAAAGTCATAAACCAAGCCTATACGTTTTTACGCGGACGCAAATGAAGGTTTACTGCACAGCTGTCTTCACTGTGCGATTACTGGTTCTTGACTTGCGTTATGCAAGTTTGCCTGATACGATCAAACTAATGTATTTTATTAACATTCGGCTCCCTTTTTTTCTATTGAATAATCAAGCTAGCTAGCCGGTCGTGCTGGCCATTTCAGCTAGAGAACGGGTTGCAAGGTCAGTCTGACTGCATGCTATCTGCAACACGCTCTTGGAACAACGAACAATAAAACGCACCCTGTGCAAAACCAACGTTCATTTGCAAGCAAAACGTGTACTGATGTCATTTATAAGTGCAAGTGCTTGGCGTTGGTCCTCTAGCTAAAGCTCTCAGTCGTGGTGCAACCACATCAACTGCTGTTACTGCAAACACAGAAAAACAGGGTTGGTGCGATCGAACTTTTACACTCTTTGTTCTCAACATCTGCACTTGCGTATGAAGTGACAAAAAAAAAAAATTGTGAAAAACACTTTTTTGGGGGTCTTACTAAGGAACCAAGTTAATTGTATATGCTATATTTGTTCAGTTCAACCAGTAATTTTATATAGGCTTCTGAAACATGAGCCTAGCTGACAGATGCTACTGGGCTGACAGTTATGGGTCTTTTAACACTAAAGTAGGTAGGTGCCTGGTCTCCTATGACTGGAAATAACTGCCAGAAGGCACCGAAGACTATGGTTTAACACGCATCATTGTCACCAATGGGCTGAGAGTGGACCACTGCCCAAAAACATCCATTCATCTGCAGCTCCTGCTGAGAAACCAACCGCTTCTACAGTACAAGAGGATCACTGGCGGCCTCTAACTGCGCGTCTATGAAGGGCATCTGACGAGCAGACAGCGCTGGTGAAGAGGTGACTGAAGCAGGGGATGAGAGAGAGAGAGCGAGAGAGAGAGAGAGGAGGGTCACTCACAGTCCAGCTGGCAGCACGTCCACCCGCAGCTCAAAGAGGAAGTGAAGCACCTCAGCCAATAGGACGTCCAGCAGTCCAGAGAGAACCCAGGACCCAAACAGGAAGGACTACCGGCAACAAAAGCAGAGATCACACAAGCACCGTCAGTCACAGGAATAAAGCTACATAAACAGAAAAGAAGGCATGGTGGTAATCAGAAGTGAAAATAAAAGCGATATTAGTAGACATTTATTTAATTTCCTTGCAGATATTGAAACACTATTCCAGACAATGACACAAGGAAGACTAAGCAATGAACAGCCATTTCTATTAAATAATTAAAATTACACCATTAGTTTCATAAACTTAAGAACTTTAACACTGAAGTAGGAAAACAGTTGCAAATTTTTCTGAATCACACCAAGTAGTATTCCTGGACCAGCATTGGGGAAAAAATCCTGTGCAGCGCACAGATCCAGCGGGACACAGATCCAGCGGGACACAGATCCAGCGGGACACAGATCCAGCGGGACACAGATCCAGCCAGACACAGATCCAGCCGGACAGGCCTGTTCAGGACACGTACAGTCACGATGGTCCCGCCTCTGACGCCCGCTTCCTGCCGCCAACGTACATTTGACCCCAGCGTGAAACACAGCTCTGAACCACCAAGCAGACCAAACTGAGTCATACCTGGGTCAGAACCATGTACACAGAGGCAAGGCTCAGTCACCGCGTCACACTTTAACTGATCGCTCGTCCTCCAAGTCGCTAACAGATGACGTGGAGGTCGCTGTACAAGTCATTTTGTCAACAACGAAGCTCTCTTTGTACGTCACTCTGGGTAAGAGCATCTGCTAAATGCCATGTGTGCAACATGGAGGCAATGGTCGACTCTGCTGAATTAGCTTCAGTTACACAACCTGTAGCCTATGGTGGTTGTTAGCAAGAAAACATCAACCATGTCTTACCTGTTTAATAGATTGAAAGGTAATATTTCCAACACATTGCATTCATATGAGCCCAGGGCTGGTACAACAACACAGCACCACACAACCCAGAGGTTCACTGGCTGGACTCTCAGGTCCTGCAAGCCAGTTCCCACACAACAGTGCCCACAGTCCCCTTGGTCATGTGACGGAAGGACAAAAAAAGAGGCAGGCGAGCTGCAGGGTGCTGAGAACGCGACATGGAGCAGCAGCAAGGAGAGACTTACGGCGAACTTGCGGCTGCCGAATCTCCTCTCAAAGACGCGGAAGTTGTAGATGAGCAGGGTGCTGCAAAACGCGTCCTTCACGTCGAGACAAATCAACCTGCCACAGACGAGCCTCCAGACCTGCAACAGAGGCAGGAAGACACAGCAGCCACAGTGACAACGAAGAAGTGTGGACTACGGTATGAACAGTGTGTTCCTGACTGAGTGTTCTTGATTATAGTCACCTGATTGAGTACACTGATCTGGACTGTGGAGATCTAACATGCAATATTTATTTGGCATCTAAAAGTCAAAACAGATGACTTAAGGAGGAGCGTATAAATCTGTCATCCATATCTCCTGAAAGAGGCTAAAGAGGAGCTAAGAGAATTCACTTTACTATGAGAGAAATAGCAGTGGTATCCAACACACACAGTTACACACACAAACAGGCCTACAAATATTACAGCATATGCTGTAAAATCAAATCCCTCACCTGCTTGTGCTGTCTCACAGCCTGAAGACTGTAGACAAACAGCTTCTGGTACTGAGGCAGACCCAGGACGAGTAGTATGGTGAGGGCACTGGTAACCAGCAGCAAGCATTTCGACAGGGGAGCTTTATCTGTGTGACACAAATGAGGACGACGAGTATAGAAGGATAATTTTGGGGACTGGACACCTGAGTAACGCCTCTCTGCTAAGGTGGAAGCCTTTATAAGTGGTACAATTAAATGTATAAGGTGCTACAGAAAAACGTAAACACGAAGATCTTTGTAGATAACAATGACTAATCACCAGGCCAACAACGACCGCTTTGTCAAGTAAACTTGATTGTGTACAGTTAGAGTTCTCACAGGATACAGAAAGGATTACATTTGATCTAAAGAACTGTGTGTAAGCACACAGAAAAACATAGTAATGTCAATGTAATAATGTCTACTTAAAGGCAACTATGTGACCCAAAGTAGTCTTCTACTGCGTTTACGAGCCTCAAGAAACGATGTGGACATTTTAAACGACCGCAAAAACCTCTAACCTCATAAATGGTACTAAGATTTGATTCACCGACCATTCTGGACATATGGGTTAGCCAGCTCGCTAACTTAGCTAAATAACGGTGTATAAAATGCCTCGCTACCCACTGTCGGTAACAGTAGTAACAGGCCCGGTTATGTTAGCTGGCTAAGCTACGCTTCGACTGAGGTACGGAATGAATGACGGTGCAAAGCCGAACACGAGCACGGTCTCGCGCCTGCCTCCTTTACGCTAAAATGGTCCACGGCGTGAAGAATTTTTAGCTTACGTACACAGTCCTCTCGAACCAGTAGTCGTGAACATTGTGCTAGCTACAAACGAAATATATACCAGAGGAACAAAAACGGCAGAGACCACGCAAAGGCACTGTATATTACAGGTACAAACTTAATAAAAGTTAAAGGGAAAAACTCGGTGTGGGAGGGAGAGGGGGAAATGCAATCGAGGACGGAAGCTGGAAAGGGACAAACTTCATGGCGACGAGATTCGGTTTTGCGTCGGATTGTCAAAGTAGAGGAATAGGAAGAATGGATTATTTAAAAACAAATTGTATTTTTTAAAAATATATGTAAAAAGTGTTGAACTAGTTGTTCACATTTGTTTAGGGATAAAGTGAACCACTTCATACTAATATTATTATTAAAAATGAACGCCAGCCTTTAAGTTAAAATCCGTCAACTACATTCATGATTTCGATCTATAATTCTTGTCCATTATAGCCTACTATATTGAACGTCGATGTTCGGAAAACACACGGTTATTCTTTTTGATTACATGAAGTTATTCTAAACCGGAGTCAGTAATTATTTGTACGTTTGGCAGGTGGGTATTTCAAGCAGTGTTGCAAGAATCAAATGTGGCCTACATACGATGTGGAACACAGCGAGTGGATCTTCAGCCTGCGTAACAGACCAAAGGTTGCAGTCTTTCTCTTCAGCCACACGGTGGCAGCATATTCAAACATCAACCTGAGCTCGGCACACCATGCAGTGCGTTCGTTTGTTAATTGTCCGTTCTAGCAATATCCAAGTGTGTATGAAGTAAGTTTGAAATGTTTAAGTTGCTAAATTGTTATGGTATTATATTTTGAAACATCATTACATATCAAATCCTACAACCTTCAATTAGCGACTGCTTAAAATCTTAATAACTAAACCATTAAATTGTTATACAGGCCGTTATGTTGATTGATTATTAAATACAATCATTTTGCATATATACAGAATTCCTTATAAATCGCCTAAATTCATAACTTGGGTTTAAAAGATTAAACACACAAACACATGCACACACTGCGCCTTTGAGGTTTCATTTTAAAAAAACGATCAGTGCTGTCGTCTAATTTTAATCTTCAAAACAAGAGCTTTCGCTGCTGGAGAATTAATGAAAACAAGATGTCTTTCATTCGAGTTGATTTGAAAGCTCCGGCGACCAGCTGCCTCTCCACGGGAATTGTAGAAAAGCTAGAGTCAACATCAAGCCGCTACAGTGAGTAAAAAATACCTTTGTTTGTTCCCCACCACTGGCTTTGAGATAAATTAGCCTGTTTGTGTAATGGCCATCTGTTGGGTATTTGATACGTGTTGCGCGGGCTGGCGGCGATGCAGCGAGTGCTTTCAGGGAGCCGCGGGTTTTCATAAGCTAATCATGTAATTGGACACAATAGTCAATGACTAATGGAGACGGGTGAAAGCAGCCTGCTGTAACTATGGCGAACACGTTCTGGCCATTGCCAAGGCTTTATTATTGCCGCTGTTAAGTTGTGGTTAAGTCACTGAATACCGGGTTAGTGGGGTGTGTATGTGTGTGTGTGTAAGATGGAAAGAGAAATGTGAGAGTGTGGCATGTGTCCGAATGTGAGGAAGATATCTAGTGTGTGTTTTTGTGTACGTGTTGGGAAGAGAAAATAAAAGACCTCTGCACATGTATGAGAAAAATGTTTTCACGTGTGCGTGCGAGCGTGCGCGGGAACCACCATCTGATCATAGATTCCACATACTTTCTTTCATACATCTCCAGCGACGGTCTTCATCTACATTTTTTCCAAGAACCCAATAGATCGCCCCGTCTAACCCTTCCTATACCGCGTGCGGCCACTGCATAGTAATACTCACAATCACATCATGAAGACCAGTGAAATCGGGGCCAACGGGATGACTGGACGTGACTCATGACCACGCAAATTAATGAGATGATCGGAAACCGAATGCAGATGCTTCCATGAAAATTACACCGGCGTTTTGGGGGATTTATTTATTTATGTGTTTAATAACCCAGGTTTTAGGTAATTTTTTTTGGGGGGGTGGGTGACATCGTGGGAAAGGTTGGGATTGTGATGGGAGAATACAGATCCTAGATCAGTTTAAAGAGGTTTGCTTTCCACATGTCGCTTCAGAGGCCTCTTTCATTTCCACTCATACTGTTTCTATTAAACACAATCCAAACATCCTCCCAGCAACACAGCAACGCGCAGCTGTACCACAGAGGCTGGACTACCTTTCTCGTGCTTGATTGTTCTTCGTCTTTTCCTTCTAGACGAAAATATTAACGGGTATTCATGTAACACCTACTGCATACAACATCCGCACCGAGACAGCTGTGCGGCTTCTTCTAAGCGGGCTACTGAAATAAACGGTTACGTATTAGGAACGGAGTTCTTTTTTTATTGTCCAGAACATTTGTTCAAAACGTATTGCTGCAGGGTAAACTTTTGAATAGCGCAGTTTTGAAATAAGGGTTTGAATAGGTAGGGAGCGCGTAACCGAAACATCTAAAAAGCCCACGGACGTTCTGAGAAGACGTGTTTGCTTCATCTGTGTCAAACAAAAAGGTTATAAGTTTAGCTTGCAGCCAGCAGGTCATCTCCTCGCCGACTGAACACGTCGTTACGTGTCTAGCACTACTTAATGATGCAAACCTGAAATAACCTTCACTATGAAGCTCAGTCGCAACAGATTAAATTTTTAAAAGATGCTTTGCTTTTTGTTTTGTAGACTCCAACACCTTCTACATTTCTATGAATGTTTTAGGCGGATTCTTTGATGGCCTGGCCACTGGGAGACTAACAGATGCTGGCTAAACCAAGCCTAACATAAAAATCGGTCTTAACACCCAAGCCAGTGCTTCGTTTTCTCCATAGAAGCCCCTCTGAGGAAGAGCGGCAGATTATCTCTGAAACAGATTGTTGCCATGATTAATGAAAAAAAGAATAAAGGTAAAAAAAATATCTACTGTTGGGGAGGGGAGAGGGAAAAGAATAGGCATGTCAGGATGGGAGTTAAACTCGGGGACAAATTACTGTGTGCTTTCAGTAATGAAGGAAACCCAGATTTGTAGTCAGCAGTGTCTCCTGCTGTTTGCTTTGTCCATTAGAAGGAAATGAGCAGATGGCTGTTGGCTTACTCTTGTGCTCTCTCTCTCTCTTTGTTTTTCTGTTTTTCTTCCTCTCCCGTCTTCTCTCTGTCCATGTCTGTTTCTCTGCCCGTCCGTCTTGCTTTCTCCTCCTGTCGTTTTCTCTCTATTTCTTCGTCTCCTTCCTTCTCTGTCGCACGGTTTCCCTTTCCCCCCCTTTCTGTTCCCTCTCTCTCGCCCTCCCCCTCCCTCTGTTGTGTCTTTATTGTCCATTAATCTCTCTCCTCGCAGTCAAGCTGAGCAGTGAGCTGACAGCCAGTGCCCAGGGGACGACAGCGAAAACAAGCCAGTCCAGCTGTCAGGAGCCGGTCATGACGAGACATCGGCCCTCCCGCGCCACCCATCGCCTCCGTCAGCCTCAGAAAACGCACTCTTTCACGCGCGCGCGCACACGCACATTCCAATAAAAACGCAGCGGCAGGAGCGCTGGGAAACCATAAATACTCATTAGGGAGCCGTCGAAGAGGGAAACAGTGCTGCGAGAGCCGGAATGTGACAGAGCTGTCTGTGCGGCCTGGCGCTGGTGTCCACCAGCATCTGTTCCATGTTCCGCTGACTAGTGGCAAAATGGATTAAAATGGCTTTGCCCATGCGGAGGGTGTGTAGGCTATCACTCAGAAGACGAGGTATCAGTGATCTTGAGATTTTTTATTCTCGCTTGTTGGTCTCCTTTTGATCCCTCAGGACTTGTTGCAACTGGAGTGGCAGTTTTGGACACCACAGCAACACTGGTATTTCTGACATAAATCAGAATTACAACTTGCCATTAAAGAGGTTCCAAACATTAAAATATGGCAAAGCTGACAGAAAGCGCGCAGGGGACGTCTGTTCTTTGTCAGGTTCGTCGCCAATAGGGCCAATAAACTCAATAAATCCAGTCACGGGACAGTCACGTGGGACCTTAAACCCGCAAGTCATAAAAAAGTCATTATCGATTTGAAACATATAGTACATACCTTTAAAATTCTATCCATTAGAAGTTCGCTTTTGAAATGTACACTTTAGGCCTGCAGGTGGCAGTAAGGCATATCCCCTTTCCTTCCGCCTTTTCAGATGGGAAACGGGGAGGTGCGGCAAAGGTTGATCAAAGTAAACAATACAGTCTTGGGTCAAGAGCACTCAATTTACCAGCATTTCCTGTGAGGAGCGTATAGAGTGAAAAGCACCCGCCACCCCACCCTTTCGCCAACGAGACTCAATTTCACGGCACATTATCCGTGCGCCATTCTCTCTTTCTCTAAACTTTTTTTCTCTCTCTCTCTCTCATTAGGAACAGGAAAGAGCGACATGAATTAGTAATGGCAGAGAAAGGTTTGAAAAGCCGTCCGCTCCTCTTCTGCCCTTTCAATATCTGTTCACGGCCCTTCGTTTTCATCCCTCCGGCGCGCTCGTTTAGATAACACGCCCGCGCCCTTACCTCGCGCGCAGCCCGCTCCGAATGCCGCCACTAACACACCCGCTAATGCACAATATCCCCTTTATGATTAGATTACATTGGCTTTATCTTCCTGTTTCATCCTGCACTGGCGCTACACAGAAGTGCGTGTTCTGTCACGAAGATTCCAGATTCAGGCTCTTAATGGCGTTATTAGGAATATGTGTTAATTCCTAATGATGCCTTTGTGGGAAGTTTGATGTAGTTAGTGTACAGTGGTCCGGTAATAAAGTGTGTCTGTTGCCCCTAGTGTTATAATTTTTCAACTGCAGTTGAAAAGGGCTGTTTTTGTGGACAGTCCGATTAAATAACAATGTAGATTTGCGCCTGAAAACCTTTGTTTCCAGAGAACAGAGTGTGTCCCATGACAGGAATCGACCTAGACTTCCATTCCCAGAAAATGTAATAACATTTCCTCTCTTTTTCCCCCAAGCACTTTTACGGGGAAAGTCCATGTTTGGCAGACTAATGACATGGCACTATTTTTCGCCTTAAGAAACTGCAGTTTGTTTTGCTGCATATCTGGGATAGGCTGAGTGGGATGGAGTAGGGTGAATCAGTAGGAGTCTGTTTTTCTTTACACTGGAACTTTGCCAAGGTTGTCTCAAACGCAGCCATGATTCACAGTCCATTCATGTCATACAATAGACATGTTTTTGCATGGTTATTCTTTTAAGACTTCCCTCCCAACACACTTATACACACAAACACAGAAAAAAAAAAAATCATCCCATCCATCTTTTTTTTTTTTTTTTAACAAAAGTTAACCAATTGAATACAGCCTCAAGGATATTATAGATCTCAAAACTTGAAATCCAACCCAGAAACCAAAATCTGATCCAACAGCTTTTAAAGAATAGCCTTCAGAGTTTTAACAATGGTTCAATAGGCAGAGTGAAGTAAGAAAGGGTTGCATAAAACAAGAGCTTCTGACTTGAAAGGTTTCAGTTTACTGCACTTTGTAAAAACATACAAAACGTCTTTCTTACTCAACGTTTATTGTCTTTTGAACCTCACAACTAAGCTTCACTTCCTTTGGCTTAAAAAGGGAGATACATGGGAAAACATTATTTACATTAAAATAGAAATGCACTCAAAGTCAAACGTGATATCTTTATTATTTATTATTATTATTATTTACTGATGTATTTAGCTCTTGGTATTAGTATTCAAACTTTGACATGATTGTGTGAATGAATCCTACAGGCTTAAATATGAAATTTCAGAAATTAATATGTACATCACTGAATAAAAAGACCTTAAACAGTAAAGTATGTTGAATCTATTTTTAAATGTAGTTTGGAATGATATTGTATCTGTCTGTATCTGTATCTTTCTTTATAAGGGTATGTTTATCGTACTGAAACAGGTTTTCCAGAGAGACCTTATTTCAACAGTTTCTATTATGGCAATATTGAAATTTACATGTCCGAAATGTTGATAAAACCTTTCACAGAATGTTTGGCATGATGTTTATACCATGCAGATCACATGAAGGGCAGCCCAAGGGTGAGAGCAGAGGTACTTCTGAACTCTGTAATACTGCACATGACCTGGATGTTGGTCTGATTTTCAGGAACTCACCTCTGACCCACTAACAAACTGTCATGAGTGAGACAAGAGACGCGTGTGAACTAAAACTTACTTGAAAGCTCTTTTTTTCTCTTTTGAACCAGGTGAAAAAATACTTTATTATATATCAGATGGACACGGCAAAAGCAAGGACATGCCAGCATGCTTCTCCTAGTGAGCAGTGGTGAGGGATTATGGACTGGACCAAAATAATAATAATAATAATAATCATCATCATCATCATAATAATAATAATAAATTAGATACCAGGTATTGTCATTAAAGAGGTTTGTATTGATATCCTAAGAGATCTACAACATACAATGCACAGTATTCTCTACATGTTTATGTACATTTTGAATGTCTGTAATTTTTTAAAGACATATCTACTAATCCTACATATAACAAAGACAAGACAAAAAATATATGGACAATGTTCTTTCGAAGACAACTACAGGAACACATTTTTAAATGCCATGTTGATAACCGATGAACAAGTTAACAAGTGAGCTCAAATCATCAGACTCTTCCCCCTTTCCTGAATGGAATAACGTGCCGTACTTGAACTTAAAACATCAGGAGAACTGGAAAAAGTTGAGCTCTGTGATTTACATATCTTCATCCTCAGTGTAGGGTGGCTGGTTTAACTGTCCTAGAAAATGTGGTCACCCAGTTCAAGCGCTGGGACAGGTCTGCGGGAAAGACCACCCTGCCGTCGTGTTTTCAGCCATGCTGGCTGTTTCCAGCGTTGCATGATGGAGTATAGGGTGTGGGTGTGGCACGGAGACTGCAGGACGTGTGGAGGCACACTGAACACATTGATTTCCAATGCCTGTGGGCGTCTCCTTGAGTCCTTGCAGTAATGTACAGACATTATCCCTGCGGGGCCCTTGAAACGCCTCCAGCCCACTGATAGAATCGATCGTTGTGATTATTCAGGCGCTCGACTCCCGTTCCCCCCAACCCCTCCCTCCCTTGCTCTCCGGCCTGATTGGCATGTTTTAGCCCCGCCTCTATTTCCTCAGTACATCACTGCAGACTTTAGGAAAAGGCGTCCATCTGTGAACAAAAAAAACAAGGAGCTCCAATGAATGGAGGGAAAGGGTTTTTTGAACATTTGCCAAACTTGACAGATGTACCCTACAGTGTTTAATAAATAGTTCAGTCCATAAGGTTGTGTTCTAACAAGAGCAGATTTCAAAATGAGATGAAAGGTTCGTTAAGAGAGAAGATACTGCATTAGAATAAATGTCAACCGAAACAAAGGGTGCCCACGCGCTCTGAAAGAAAATGCTTTGAAAGATTAATTACTACATGTAAATTATGTAAATTATGCCCATGCAAATATTTCATGAGGACAATTAAGAGAGCCATTAATTACTGCCCCTGTTCTTTTCTCTCTCTCTCTCTTTTTTGATTCACTGACATTCAATTTAATTTCCCTTTCAATGCGTTAGATGTTTAATCTTCCAACAAAGGCTCCCTGACACACTTTCTGATCACATGTCTCACCTCCTAGACTTACGAGTAGGGATACTGAGCCGATGGTTGAACTGACACAGCACGAGCTTTGGGCGCTATTAAACCCTTATGAACTCATACAAAGAGAAACACTAGCAGCCACTGTTGAGGTCTACGTCTAATAGAAAAGACTACAGTTCCCAGCTCCCAAACCACAGGCTTAAGTGGATATCCGGGGGTGTTACCTGGTATCGTCCTGTCTGTGTCTGTTCTGTCATCGTTTAGCTCAGTGTCCATGTCCTGGGGAGGAGGCTCTGGGATACATTGGGTTTATGTCATTCATTTTGTTGATCGCAAAGAGAATAAGAGCTTTTACTGCTCCATAAGAGGAGTGTAACTCCAGTCCTGCAGGCCCAGCACAGTTGGGTAGTTTTTCCCTGCTCTACCACATCGAGTAAACCTGATGTTGATAAGTTGGATCGGCTGTGTTTAAGCAGGGAAAGGCTGCCGCTGTCAAAGCTTGCAAAGCACCTACAGTCCACTGACATACATCTTTAAGTGCACATGTTAGCATTTCCGTGTGTTAGCGTATTAGCATGTTAGCATTTCAGCGTGTTAGCATTTCAGCGTGTTAGCATTTCAGCGTGTTAGCATCGCCGCCCCACCATTCGGGCTGCGGCCGTGCTCGCTGACGGCCGTCTGCTGCAGCGTCTTCTCGGCCTGGTCCCGCCGCTTGGACTCGTACTCCAGGGCCTCCTGCAGCTTCCGCTTGGTCTTCTTCTCTTTCTTCAACCGCTTCTGGATCAGGGCTAGAGGAAAGCAGACATACCAAACGAACAAAAACATCAGGGAGATGTAGGAGACGCCAAGTACCCAACAGGAGTGGACTGAGCGCCCAGAAACACTGGCGTTGTTCTGTCTGGATCATGGTAGGGTACCCTATCTGATATTTTCCATTTACTTCCCATTTATTTTCCATCTCAAAACTACAAGAGCTTTAAGTAATCCTATATTTAAACTGTATAAATATGTATACTAAAATGGCACTTTATACTCTTTTTTTTTCCGAATATACACAGATTAATCTGAGTCGATGAACTCGAAATCTGAACTCCACATCTCTGATTTCTTGTGTTTGTAATGGTGGGTTTGAGTTTAGGATGTTTAAATCTGCCAAAACAATGCTATTCTTGGCATTAGCTCTAATGCTCCCACAAGCTTTTTGATCTCATTTCCCTTTATAGACTGATCTGCAATCAGCTGTCACATTCCCATCCTGTCCATTCACTACTGGAGGCAAAGCAGCAAATCATCCAGCTATACTGGTGAAAAGAGCCTCCATTATACATCAAAGCTGATCTGACCTGTAATGTGCAAGATTTTATTACATTTATCATGTGTGGTGAAGATTAACAATTCTGTTTACAGAAATAATGATTTATATGTACATCATTGCATGTACTCATAATCATGTCTAAATGTGTTTGTATGTGTGTCTGCTCATTTACTTGGCTGTGCATCTTTCTGTGTGTGCACATGCACGTATGTGTGTGTGTGTATGTGTGTGTGTGTGTGTGTGTGTGTGTGTGTCCACTGCTAAAGCAAAATGCTGAACTTGCAGTCGTATTTGCCAGCTGAAACACAGTGTGGGCGATATTAGACTGAGGCAGTGAAGAGCTTTGTAATTAAACAACATTAATTAAAGCTGCGTGTATCCTGCCACTGTGACGTTACCACATTATGGCGGTCGGTGTCCATGTGTTGCTGACTTACTCAGAACTATGCGGGTGTAATCTAGCGAATATCAGAAGGGGGAACGGGGAGGGGGGTGTCACATCCGAGCCATTCCTGGTGGTCGGTTTATCTGATCACTGACTCGTGTGTGCATGTGTCATTCTAGTGCTGGGATCTGTCCTGTTTTCTTCCTGTTGGTCTGATATGGCCTCAGACAGGTAAAGGACGGATGTGTTGTCTAAAGTACTGATGACTTGCTCCCGAGGCCCGCCCTCCCTGAATTATGCCCTCCCCGAAGTACGCCCTCTCCACTGCTGTGCTAACCTCACGCTCTAATAGGGAGCTGGGGCATCACCACACAAGCCTGGATCTGCTCGCTGAGAGCACACACTTCATGCATCAAGATAAGACGGTTGATGAGGCAAATGTGTAACCTGAATCTCGAAATCACTGTATCACCTGTGGTTTGTTGTATACTTAATAAAATCATCTGCAATTATATGTGTCGGTGTTGATTATACAATGAAAACTGTTGATAGATGAAACCTATTAGGTCAAAGTCCATACATCCTGGAGGGTGCATCTTGCAATGGTCTAAAAGTGTCTGTTTGGATCCACCACTGTTTTCCATCAACATCACAGCAGAGCACTGCCATCATTCCGGGGTGATAGTGGCATACTGTTTTAGTTCAGGGCAAAAACTGGTTTGTTTCAGATCATTTGTTATCATTGTTCTTTAATATATATGGACAAAAGTAGATGGGTGGGTCTGGTATTAAAACAGGAGCTAGTTATCAACGCAAGCATTTTCAAGTTGGTTACCTGGTGAGCTGACTGGTAACAGTACTGCTGCAGGGTCAGCTTTCACCTTCTGGCTTTAGTAAAGTAGCTTTAGTAAACTGATCCTAGATTAATATCCTGATGGTGTGATACGTGTAGCATCACCACCTAGATAATTCTAGGAACTTGGTATTAGCACAGATTTAACTTGTACTAGCACCGACTTGAACTGACCCTAATCCTAACCATATCATATTCATAGCTACAGTGGGCAGAACATCTAACTGATTTAACAGGCTTTTTTGGGGGAGGAGATTCAGACCTCGGTTCTTCTGCTCGACGCAGAGCTGTCTCTCCAAGGTCTCACGGAGCTCACGTTCACGGCACAGCTCCATCTTTAACTCCGTCTTCTCCAGCTGGACCTGCTTCTCCTGCGCCCGTGCGTTGTCCACGGCAACCTTCAGCAGACCCTGCAGACACAAGCATTGTTACGGTTGAGGTTGTCATTCAGGTACTAAAATGTTTATTTGATTATTTTTAAAGAAATCCTTAGTGTTTATTGTGTTGTTAATTCCATTTTGTAGACCATAGGGTTAGGGTTAGGGCTTTTTGATTAACATGATTGAAACTGAATGATTATAGGTTATAAACATGTTCTAGAGATCAGTAATTCACTTATTACCCACTGTTGTTCAGGTACTGTAATAACGTGTTTTTTGGACAGTTTATTTATTACAAAAACTGAAAACAAAAACAGAACTTCAGACCAAAAACTGAAAACAAAAACAGAACTTCAGACACTTTGAAGATTTGAGATGATTAGACCAAAAAACAAATCTCATTTCCACTGGATATGGTCATGGAGATGCATCACAGGTTCTTCCCGTGATTAGCATTGTAGATTCGTTCTGA
This sequence comes from Tenebrosternarchus preto, assembly GCA_025802075.1. NCBI lineage: Eukaryota > Metazoa > Chordata > Actinopteri > Gymnotiformes > Apteronotidae > Tenebrosternarchus > Tenebrosternarchus preto. Next base: position 8,929,920 of record JAOYMR010000013.1, on the reverse strand, counting down.
TAACGGCTCTTGCCTGGATATTGGTGAGGAGGGTTTCTATGGAAGAGAGGCCTTCTGGATAGAGAAACGAGGCGGGGAAGCCTGGCGGGAGCGTGGGGCCAGTGTAAGAAACCCTCTCGTAGCCCTCTCGCGACGTGGGCGTGCACAGCATGCTCTCGTCTGTAATCACAAACACAAGACACGTTTCTGCATTTGTTGTGACAGGCACATGGGAATATGGAAACCTGACAATCTTTGTTCATTTAGTACAACAAATAAATTTAATCCAGTGTGGTAAAAAAAAAAAAAAAAAACTATAGAGAAGCATCTCCATTTTGTTTCAGATGTTCTAAGAAACAATAGTGTCGTGAGACAAAAAAATCACAACAGTATGGAATTCTGCACAGTCTCCACTCTGTATCAAATCACAACAGTATGGAATTTTGCACAGTCTCCACTCTGTATCAATTCACAACAGTATGGAATTCTGCACAGTCTCCACACAGTATCGGTTCCAGTTCTTAGGAGGCATGAACAAAAACCACTTGGAGTGGGAGTCCGTGTCACTTTGCTACAGGAGGCGTATCGCCATCCTCACTGAAACAGCACATCTTTATATGCAGAGCTGGGCATTTTAGCAGTGCTTCTTCAGGGCAGCGTGCCAGGCCACTCTAATAACAGTCCAAGGTCGTTACGGCACATCAAAGCTACTTTGTGTTTCTAATGTGCCCCGTGTCACCCAGCCTGAGTAAATGTCAGCCTGATCATTTGCTGAGAGTCAGCAGGTTCTCTCCCCTCTGGCCTCAGGACTGTAAATCTGCTATTTCTATGCGGCACGACCTCCACACACTGATCCTAGATCAGCAAATCCGGTTTTATTAGGACTTCATCTCTTTGTGTTCATGAATGCACTTTTTAAACAAAGCTCCACACACAGACACCTGCTCTTTGAAACTTTGGGAAAGGCATCAGGCTTAAGGTTTCAATTATAATTACAGCAACAGCAGGGCACACTGATCTGAGACCTGTACTTAAAGAATTAGATAAAGCAGACATGCGCTTCCATGTGACTATGAAACACTGATCTGAGACCTGCACTTAAAGAGCTGGAAAAAGGCAAACATGCGCTTCCACGTGACTATGAAACACTGATCTGAGATCTGCACTTAAAGAACTAGACAAGATAGCCGTGCGCTACCGTGTGACTACGAAACACTGATCTGAGACCAGTACTTAAAAAACTAGAAAAGGCAGACATGCAGACTGTGAAACAGAGTTGTTTTGGATCAGGCCAAAGCCTTGATCTTGTCTCCAGTCACTTCAAAGGGTTGGCTAATGTATGGGGTCTTATGGTATGGACCACAACAATGAGGGTCAACAGGCGTATTACACATCTCTACTGAGACTCTCTCATGTTTTACAATTGTAACTTTAGTACTATGGATTACACACTAACTTCATAGCAACTCAATATGGAACGGTCTCCAACAATCCTACATTTTTAATCAGACCGTCTTCAAACAGTCTTACATTTTTAATCATTGTTTTTTTAGAGGAGGCTTCCTCTCCTCCACGACACATTTAAATGTCTACTACAAATACACCACGAAGATGGTCTTCACCATCACTGTACAGTAATATCATCATCAAGACCATAACACGACACGTTCATCCATCGCAGGCTCCAAGGCTAACAAGGCAACACCTCACACTAGCGCAGGTCCTAAGCAACATGTGCGCTGTTTCATCCTGGTGCGTCTGTGAGCTGCTGAGTGCTTTTTTTTTATGGCCTGGAAGGCTGTATGAGAACAAGCATCAACAGGGCTGTAAAAGCATCCACCATGGTACCTTTCAAAGAACTGAACAGCATACTGGCACAGTAAGACCAGATGGGCTTCTTCATTGTGTACGGCTGTGTTAGAGGCTCCTGGAGTTCACACACACACACGTGTGTGACAGAGAGAGAGAGAGAGAGTGCATGTATGCATGAGTGTGTGTGTGTTTGTGTGTGAAAATCTGTAGCAGTAATCACTGGCTCTGTGCACTCTAATAAAGAATGCTGCAGGGAGGAAGGTGACTTTCTCTTCAAAACACATCTGCCTTGTTACCATTAAGCCCCATGTTCTCCCATATGTGCCGGCCTTTCCTGCCATCCACGGGTGGAATTAATACTCTTTTACCGTATGTTCAGGACAAGGGAGCCCTACTGACAAGGTGTGGTTTACCTGTTATGCTAATCGTAAAAATGGGAAGTGACCGTTTTGACTGTTGAAGCAATGCTACTGTATAAAATAACGTTACGGGGAATGCACAACAGAGAGAGGTCTGACAGAACCAGAGCAGTGTTAATACTGGCTTGGCAAAGGGAGGTTGCCTTCATTGTTCGAATCACTGGACCACCTTCAGGAATCATACAGCTGCCTGACTCAAGAAAATGATCATTGAGAGGAACTGGCATAGCCATAAACATCTGGCCACTGATACGGTACTAGCCGATGTATAATAATGCAATATCAGCGCTAAGGGTAATAATGTTAATATTACATTATATTTTATAAAGTGTGAGGAAATTGGAGTACATTCATGTAATTATTTTAATACTGTACCTTTTGTCTGTTATGTCTATGTATATATACATATATATAAATGTTCAATGGGTTTTACCCCAAGGAATTTCACAATCACTTTTCCTGCACAGCTGATAAAGGACATCTGTCTTGTATGTGTGTGTGTGTGTGTGTGTGTGTGTGTGTAGAGACGGATGTCTTCTCAGCTACATGGGATCATGTCAAATTCAAGGTTTTGTTGAAGCAGCAGTTTGGACTTTTATGAGACGTTAGTCTTAGCACTTTAATTGCTTTAAGAACAATCTGTAGTTAAAAATATTCCACTTATCTCTGTTCCATAGCTGCTTTGAGAGGGTGATTATTTGAAAGGACAGGCTATTTTTACAGGGAAGGGCTGCGGGGAGACACAGTGGAAGTCATAATGAAGCTCCGGACTCTTCCGTTTCTCATTTTCCTATTTTCTTTTTCTTTGTGTCTTTTTTTTTTTAAATCGCCGTTTCATTTCTTCCATGTCTTTATTTTGCTTTCGTTCTTTCTTTGGTTCACTCAGGTCTCTCTGGTGGACTTGAACTTCCTCGTTTCTCTCTCTCTCTCTCTCTCTCTCTCTCTCTCTGTCTCTCCATGTCTCAGTCTCTCCAGTCCTTTATGTCTCTCACATCTGTCCCACACTTATCAGTCCCTCCACCCCCAACCCTGCTATGTTACCATCTTTCCATTCTTGGATGTCCTTCACTTTTAAAAAGCGCATTAAAAGTCTCTGTGTGGCTCTTTTAAAAAGCACATTAAAAGTCTCGGTGTATCTCTTTGGCCGGAGTGTGCTTTAAGTACATATAGCAGCACACAGGATCCATTTAAACGAGCAGGTGCTCAAAGTCTCACCTTCTGCCTGCTCTCTGATAAAGTCATGATTAGATTGAACTGCCTGCCCCCCCCCCCCTCCATCTCTGGATTCACTTAGCTGACCAAAGCATCTTTATCTGATCTCTCCGTCTTGGCAGGAGGAGAGAGACGTGCTGTCACATCCAAGGTGTTTCAAAGATGAAAAACAATCCATCCCTCGATTCTCTCTCCCCCCCCTCCCCTCCCCCCCAGCTGAAAAAGCTGTGCGGCCCGAGGAATGTGATTAACGTGTGTCAGTCGCTGGGGCGGTCGGCAGCAGGGGGCCTTGTGCCATGCCCGCCGAACTACGGTGGCCCCGGAGGGACAGCTGGAGCTGAGTTAGCACAACCCCCCTCCACACACACACACACACACACACACACACACACACACACACACACACACACACACCCAACCACCTCGCTCCTCTCCTCCTCTGAAGCCTGATTGATCCTTCCGTCGAACCAGTACAGATACTCGCACTTTCCATCAGCCGACTCCAGCACTTTGTTTGATCACAAACACTCCTCCTCAAACCAAGGTCATTCTCTATTGTTTCACAGTAGAACTGTGCACGTGTGTGTGTGTGTGTGTGTGTGTGTGTGTGCACGCGCATGTGTAGGTGTGTGTCTGTGGGATGGGACTGGGTGGCTGAAAAGTTCACGAACACGAGGAGCGGCATCTTTGAGCCTGGCCGTCTTTCAGGAGCCTTCAGGAGAGAAGGATGTTTTGATTTCTGATCTTGACACTTTCAGTTCTGCCCCCTGAAGATTCAGTTGAAAGCAATGACAAAAGGATCCTGCCTGCTCTGTGCCGTCCTGAATAGTAAAAAGGTTCTCCCTGCATAAACTAGGTGTCTCAAAGTCTTTCCCTTAGTGGAAAACCATGTTGATCTTTGAGGGACATCACTTTTCTCACTTAGCAAGTACTCTGCAAGCCCTGTGGGCAGATTACACATAATGCTTCAAATGATGGCATTTTGACAATGATGACTCAGGCTAACGCTTGAGGTTCGACATTATGTCCTTTAAAAAATTATCAACTTTTAAACCAGAATGAAGACGCATCTTACTGAAGGCCTGTATGTAGCCTGTGTTACTGTGTTCTTGGTTCTGGGTTCTGTGTTCTGGGTTCCATGTCGTATGAGGAACCTGGCAGACTTTCACTGCTCCAACATTTATAAATTATTTGTGATCGAAACAAATTGAGTTTTAACGTTCGCCTTCATTCTACATTACAGCTCATTAAACCTTGGCTCTTATAAACTGTTCAGTCTAGGCCTGGCGAGCAGATCACAGAAACTGGCTACAGTTTAAACAGCTTCTCAATTATCTGCCTAAACTCATTGGCTGGTCATGCCTGACGACTGCGATTGCAGTGTCTGTTTATCACACGGCTCTCATCTCGCTGGGAGAGCGAGAGAGAGAGAGAGAAAGCAATGCTTGTTCTCATTAATTTAATGCACCGTAGCTCGACTCATCATCGTTTGCGTCTTACTCCAGCGTGACTTTTATTAGCGCCCTTCTAGCTGCCTCGCCTCTGTTAGGCCGTATTGGTTTTCTCGTGCGAGATTTCCCCTCTGTCATTTCTCGCTAAACAACCCGGGGAGGTTCAAAAACGAACGAAGTTGACCCAGACACCTCCACCACCAAACGCACACAAACGCACACGCGCCCATGCTAGCACTGCGGCTGATGCGGTCATGCTGTCGTTCTCTCCGCTCCGCGACGAGAAAATTGTGCTGACTGCTCGCCCTTGCAAAAGTCCTCATTAAGCTAATGAAAGCCTTCAAACGCAGAAACCAAACAAGGGTTCTGGGAGGTTATTACAGAAAATTACACCTCCAGGAGAGCTGGGGGAAGAGGAGGAGGAGAAAAAAAAAAAAAGCTTGTTCATTAATTCACGCTTTGCAAATCGCTAACTAATTTAGCCCCGCTGCCATCGCTTTTCCAGCCTAATGGATTATTTTCATAGAAATGTAAGCTAGTGTGTGTGGTTTTTTTTTTTAAATATATATTCTTGGAACACGCTCTTGGAGACCCCATGCACGGACGAAGAGAAAACACTGAATTTTAATTCACACTAACACACATCGGGGGAACGCCGATCACTTTGCGTCTTTTCTAACTACTGCAGCTGCACAGCTGTATGGACAGAACAGCCTGTAAACAACCAGAAGAGCATATATGTTCATTAATATGTTCTTGAACAAAGATGTACAGTGAGCTTGTGCTTGAGACATAGATTTTTGGTGCTTTTGGTGCATCAGGTTCAAAACACTTGACTCTTTTCACCCGGCTGCATTCAAATTACAGTCCGTTTTAATCCGTCTGATAACAGTATATTTAACCTTTCATTATGTAGTATAATAGATGCTAGATTATGATGCTGAACTACCAAAACGAACAATGTGCTACTGTTCGTTATAAAGAGAATAACAAAACAGAACAACAAATGAATTGTTGTTTTCAGTTGTCTATCAGTTGTTTTTTTTGAAGGTTGTAGTCCTATTTGCAGTAACGACAGGCTCTGACCATCGTCTGCATAACTGACCTTTTTCTGCAGGTGTTCTTCGTGTGTCGTGGCCTGTGTCTTGGGTTGCCAGGTCACCCTCTTTCGGTCCCGGAGGCGCACTGGGAGACAGGCCTAACAGGGCGTGTCCCAGGGAAAGACCATTCTGATGGACGTCTGCTGGGAGAAGGGACGAGACAAGAGTTTTAGCCACAGGCCGGATCCCTGTGAAAGGACAGGACAGGAACAGCGCGTAGAGCTTCCTGTGATTGGTGAACTGACTGCTCTAGTCCACGTGATTGGTGAACTGACTACTGCAGTCCACGTGATTGGTGGACTGTCAGGACTTCCTGTGCCTGAGTAGGCCGGGGAGGGGCTCATCCACAGCTGCGGCCCTTTCCAGGTTAAAGGTTAGAGGAACCAGCAGCACAAGACGTAAAACATGAACAAACTTCAACATCCCTGCGGCGTTCCCCTTAAAGTTCTGCCTGATCATTACCCTGTGCTCAAATAAGGCTCAAAAACAAACCTTATTGAATATAAGCACTAAATCAATAAAGAAACCAGATACCTTGGTAAGGTATAATACAAAGTGCTTTAAAATTGTCCACTTATAATGTGAATATGAGCTAATAAAAAAATGCACTATCTCAATCTGCCCCAGTAGGGGCACTACCTGATTCTGAGGTCACACTATCATATCTGTTACCCAAGGCATAACTTTTATATTAACCTGGATGGTAAAAGCAGAAAGTCTGACATGTTCTCATGTAGTTTTATTTCCGCCAGCGAGGTCCAGATTCACTGAAAGCTTCGCTTTCAGCAGATTATCCAGCAGGTATCATCTTCTGTCTAACGTTAAAAGCCCAGCGCGTTCACGAGACCGTGCACACACTCCGCTCACACATTATCATAAAAGCATATTTCCCGAGTGCTGCGTGAGTGGACTCTGTAGTACTGGGCTGGTGTGTGTGTGTGTGTGTGTGTGTGTGTTGCTTGGTGAAAGCAGAAAAAAGAAAATGACAAAGATGTGTTTCTAACAACATGGCCCAGGATCCACGATTATGAGTTTTACCCAGCTGTGAAAGAATCTGTGAATACAGATATTTGAACATACAAGAGAAAAATTAAACAAGACCCCCTCCAAAAGTGGTGTATTAGAGGGAAATTTTACCCTCTGCTGAGAAGAAGAAAAAAGATCATCTTTTCATGTTTTATTTCCTTACAGCTGTGTGTGAAGTTTAAAACATCGCTTTCTTCTGCCTTTATCTCAGATGATCCATTCAACTGTGACAAGAAGAGCTTGAATTTCACCAGGGTTTTCTTTCAGCCAATCAGTAACACACGTCTGAACCCCTAAGTGTTGAGTCAGAAGCATTAATGCTCTGGGCTGGAACTAAACCGTGGAGTGGAGTAGGACATGTGGCATGTGGATAGGCCTGGGGGGAGATGAGTGGGTGGGTCTAGGGTTAGAGGAGTGGGTAGGTCTGGAGGTAGAGGTGTGGGTGGGTTAGGGGGAGGTGTGGGTAGGTCTGGAGGTAGAGGAGTGGGAGGGTTAGGGGGAGGTGTGGGTGGGTCTGGAGGTAGAGGTGTGGGTAGGTCTGGAGGTAGAGGAGTGGGTGGGTCTAGGGGGAGAGGTGTGGGAAGGTCTGGAGGAAAAGGAGTCGGGTGTGAACGTACGCGGCCGGTCAGATGAGCTCTCTGTGCGGGCAGGAGAGCTGGACGCACTGCTGCTCTGCCTGGAGGACAAGTGGCTGACGGACCGACGCCCATCGTCCAAGGATGGTGCTGGGGATGGGCTGTCTGGAACTCGCTCCTGAACCACACACACACACATACAAACACACACACACGCACACTGGTCTACTTTGGTTTTTGGGCAAGTTCTGATTCGCTGATCTTTTGCATGATGAAGGTCATGGTTATGCCACTTTGCCTGTGCAGCCATTATATGGTTCGTCCGAAAAACTGGCTGCTTCCTGTTTCGGCATCTTTCACTGAAGAATTTTACAGTCATGAGATACAGTAACACCTTATGGCGTAATTCGTTATTGAAGTAATAAATATTTTCCGTGAAATATGTTTACATAAAACATAAATATGGTTTCTGATATCAAATAGCCATAAGAAATGTAAAACATAACTACAACCATAAAACAGGTGACATTCCAATCGTGCTGATCATAATTTATATATCACTTATATATCTGTGGTATACCTTAATGACCGAAGTGGCCATTCTGGATGGAACTTGAGCGGCGGCGGCCATGTTAGCAATGGTGCTCAGGTGGTTCATCTGGTTCATCGCCATGGTGACTGAAGCAGGAGGCAGGCTGACTGGGATCAGTGGATGTGACATCATCATGAATGGCAGTTCCAGACCTTTCAGGCACAATGAGAGAATTAACAGAGAGAACCAACACAACTGTCACTGTGTAGTAGTCATGCAGTCTTATTCATGTACTCATGTGTCACAACATATATGACTCAGTCTTGTGGAATGTCCTCGTTTACCCAAAAAACAATGATAAGACTACTAAAAAACTACTTAAATGTGATGGAATCTGAATAAGCATTTAATTTAACATTTAATGAAGTTCATTAAGATGGTTTATTACAAATAGCTCTTAATAAAAACAATGCCATTACAATACCTTATTCTAAACATCCAATTCAATTACACCTTCATAAAACATTTTGCCAAAAAAACAAACAAACAAATCCCCCCCCCCCAAAACTTAAAACCAAGTTGATTATGGAAATGGTTCCTATTCCCCCTCGTTGAGCCCATGCTGTGGTAGATGCAGTGGGTGTCTTCAGATCTGCTGGAGTCTGCCATGTGCTACAGACCAATTAGCTGCTCCTCCAACCACTGCACACGTCTTCATCCATAACGACCCGGTGATAAATTAGACCACGGATGCTATTTGTAGCACAACATGCGGTGTGACAACAGCAGGGGTGAGAGTCGATTTGCCTGTCCTCGTTCACTGATGGCCTGTTTGTTTAGACTGCCGAGCTTATACTGAGAGAAGGAGGATCCAAAGCTGGGCGTGTGTGTGTGTGTGTGCGTACGAGTGTGTTTACGTGTGTGTGTGTGTGTGAGGGAGTACATGTGTAGATGCATAACAGCAAAGTAAAGGAATTTGATCCCCTCTCTGCTGGACAGGTCAGTGCTCGAGGCTCCATTCAGCTGCAGTTGTGGTTTGCCTCTTTGAAAGCGCTGGATGAAAGCTGGGAGGGGGTGAGTGGGTGGTGGTGGGTGGTGGTGGTGGGTGGGGGGGATGTTTCCCTCAAAGACCCATCCCAGTATCCATCAGGCTCAGTAGAACAAGATCCTGAACTGTGCTGGCCTCACTGTAATGGAAGCTACCCCCCCCCCCACACACACACACACACCCTTGTCAGAAGGGACAGTGTCCAGGAGGGCAAAGATGGCGACAACAGGACGCTTTGGACCCAATCACCAACCCCTCTATGAACCCACACACCCACACACACCCACGTCCAGCCATCAGCCTTTCTACTTTTGAACCAAAATACCAGCCGACACAAAAGGTCAGAGGTGCCTTCTCGTCATCGGAGGCTGTAGACGGCACTCGGAGACTAAAGTTATGTTGGATGAGACAAAAGGGAACAAATCCTCCCCCCCTCAATGCTGACATTTTTTGTCTGGGGAGCGCAGAGAGTGCAAGAGAAAGCACTTGGTTTTCATGAAACAGATGACACACGGAGATCAGTCATGCTGTTCAAACAGACAAGAAGAAGAGGAGAAAAGATCAAAGAGGACAAGTGTGTGTGTGTGTGTGTGTGTGTGTGTGTATGAGTGTGTGTTTGTGTGTGTGTGTGTGCATGTGTGTGTGTGCGCTCGCATGTCTGTGTTTTGTCTTTGGGGGGCTGTTATTTGGATGGGATGATCTGTGCCACATGCCAAAAGCATTTGCAAGCTGTTCCTTGATTTCTTTTCTTTTTTTTGGCCATCTCTAAGTGTCTTCTCTACGTTAAAGGTTACAATCACAGTGGCCAGCAGTCACTGACACACAAAACCAGCTCTTTCCCCAGGTCTTCCTTCTCACTGCTTGCTCTGTTTTTAAACCATTAGTTCACGTTGGCAAAATCCAAACACATGAAGCACCGAAGGCAATAGAAATAACTAGCTGCTCCAAACACATCCAAAACCCGGACCACAACGGCTGGGGAGCACTACAACACTCTTCTCCTTAAAGCCAGCTCCGAATGTGACTGGAGCCGAGCCAAACACACACACGCACACACACAAATACAAACAGTTTCTCATCATCTCCAGGGGTTTAAGCCGCAGTCACAGCTGCAAAGTGAATGGCAACGTGGTCTGATAATGGCTGCTAGAGCTTCGAACCCGCCGAGGGTCCCGTTTCCAAAACACATGGTGCCCAACACCGCTAACCGAGGAGACATCAGTCTTTATTTACCTACAACAAAAGAGCCCTGAGTGTTTAGAAACCACAGCCACCCTTTTCCCCTACAACCTCCCCAGAAAAAGCAACAACCCTATTGTGTGAGCTATTATGGGAGAGTAAATGATGTTGACCGGAAGTTTCGGGGCCGAATAAATATTTAGCGTCTAATGTAAGAAGAGAAAGAGTCAGAAAGGAAAACAAACGCCAGCGTTGAGGACAGAGGACAAAGCGGAGCTGGGACCTGAGCCATGCACACGTGCCTGCCTGGGCTCAGAGGTGGACATTCCAGGTTCAGAAAGTAAATGTCCTCACCAGGATTTTGCTCAAGCATCCTAGATTACATTGATTCCATGAACTAATTTTTACCTGCACCCTTGTGCTAATTAGAAAATCTAGGAAGCTTGAGCAAAATCCTGGTGAGGACTTTTACTTTCTGAACCTGGAATGTTCACCTCTGGTTGTTACACATTTCCAGGTGTGTATGTTTGACTTTATCTTAAAATGTAGAGGTCCTTTACACCAGAAGGTCTGTGAGTGCAGCGTGGCAAAGTGAGAAAGTAAGACAGAAGCAAAACAAGCATATGGAAAAATTTCTTATATGGCCTGGCAAGAAAATAGATCGAGGGCAGTCATTTCTGAAGAAGATGGCTTATTGAGACATCAGTACTATCCAAACCCCACAGAGAGCCTTTAAAGAGAATCTTTGAAGAGATTATATAAGCGATGATGCTTTTAAGTTATTTTCCTGGAAACAGTATAACTTTATTTGGATTTCTGTGAAGGGTCTAAAAAAAAACTGATGAAGGAGATTCCAGGAGACTATTTTTGGCGCTCTCTCTCTCCCTCTGTCTGTATTACCTGACAGCTTTTTGTGACATAGAGGGAGGGAGGGAGGGATGGAAGGAGAGAGGGAGGGAGAGAGAAAGAGAGAAAGGCTTCATTTCTCCTATAAATTAGGTGGGCTTTAGGTTTTGCACAAGGCATTTCAAGATCTCCTCAGAGCTTAAGCCCACCCACACCTAGCAGAGAAAAAGAGAGCATCCACATCCTTTTTTTTAAATCATCCATATCTCCGCCAGACTGAATGACCTTGCCGAAGACAGTTAAGTACTAAAGGACCGTTTCCTGGATACTGTTGATGTGGGATGCACATTGATTTTGGTCGGGTGTTCTGTTTACACGGTGCATGCCTTAAGTAGGGCAGGGTACACTTGTTGGCCAATTAGGAATCGTGAATCTTTACAATGAGTGACTGGATCAGTTACCACTCGCTCGGTAAAGTCTGTATTAAATATTTCTTTTTAAAGCACATTTAACACCAAAGTGCTTCACACAGCTGACCAGTATACTCCACGACACATCAGTAACAGCACAACATATACTTCGATGCATAAACAAAAAGCCAACTGATAAAAATATGTTTTCAGACTTATTGTTGGGGGTATAGGTGCAGATGGTAATTCTAATGGTATACTGTACCATAGGCTTGGAGCTGCAACTGCCAAACTTCATTTTTGCTAATTTTTACCCGAACTGAACCCTACAACGGAACTAGTGGAGGGAGGCTAAAGTCGGAGTAATATGATCCCTTAGTGCCTGCGATAAAACTTGCTGTTACGATCTTTATGAGCCAAAGAGGTCTTATTGACACCAAAGTAAAGGTCATCACGGTAACGGTAATCTATTGAGTTGAAATGAGTACATGTATGGGTCAAACTTAAGGTCAAAGACCACCATGAGGTTTCACCTGATTCGACAGGTGTATCTGGTTTCACCTGATTTCATAGTACAAAATTGAGCACATATTTATGAAAGGACCACTTTTCTGAGAAGAAGAAAACAGTCATTTTAAAATTATTGAAAGTTATTAAGTATAACAGTGGCATTTTATTTTTGGAAATGAGGTTGCATGTTCATCACATACGTGTTTGTAACTTCTATAGACAAGACAAGAAATTAGGACTAGAAATAAGTGTTTATTATAGACTGGACACTAAGACCTGTTATGTCAAATATCTCTTTCAAAGGATGAGACTAAATAACAAAAAACCCTATTTCCATTCTGATCTCTAATACTCACTTCAAAGCCTGGAATCATTTACACAGGGCTGTGACCTGAGCTCACAGTTCTTGTTTTAACTGGAGCACCAATGACTAACTGTAAGAGATTTAATTGGCCAATCGCAACAACTAGAAGTTCACCGAAGTGTTGAATGCCAGAGGTTTGATGTGACATTGAAAATGACACCAGAAAAGACATAGCAAGATCGAAAGTATGGACTGTAATAGGCTAAAAGAATCAAGCATGTCTATACACTGATCAGAGGTTTAGTGGAACAGCTAATATGAATGTAGAAATCTATCACAATATGATATCTGAGTAAGTGAATTCCGTAACCGAACCCCAAAACTAGTGAACAGTTCAACCAAGACAGCATGAAATCTAAATCATTGTCTAAAAACCACCACCATCACACCTCCACCACATCCCATTAGCCCTCAGGCAGGTAAAAATTTAGTCAGTGACAGACCGTTCCAGTAAAGGACTTGGATTCACCTATCCCAAGCTATTTCTCTGTCAGAAATAAAATGTACAGCTCATGATATAAAGATGTCTTTCAAAATAAAACTTTTGTTTACAAGTGATCTCACACTAGCACCAACATCTACGCTGAAGCAAGCTTCAGTATCTTCCCATAAGAAAAAGTCAGGCTCTGTAGATTCTTGTAATCCATTCCTACCAAGATAGGGGCACAATTGGAGCCAGGCTGGCAAACACTGGTCATGTAGAACATGTCTGAGGTGAATATATCCAGGTTTCAGGCAATGTCTGTGAACTAAAAAAAAAAATCCCTCAGTATAGCATGTCTGGAGCCGACCACCAGAACAGTAGAGACTTTTCTGAGGCATAAATTAGTCCTATGATCTTCACCCAGACCTCACCACATTTGCTGTCTTTTTTTGTACCATTCTGTGCCACCTGTAGTCTGTAATAACTGATCCAGTCTTATCCCCACCTCTCGTTTGCTTCACAGTGTTCTGCAGTCCCTCTGCATCTGCTCCACTTCCTTGTCTCTGTTTCTCACTCCTCCCTCCCTGCTCAAGAAGCAAAAAATCCTTTTTTTTTTTTTTATATGCATTAAACAAAAGTTCTCAGCATTCGATTTGTGCTACGCAAATGCATGTAATGTTTTGATTCCACGACAAATGCTTTGTAATAATAACTTCACTGTGGTCGTTGTTTTTGATCATTTTTATGGCTTCTGTGAAAATACCTAGAGAAATAGGTCAAAAATACTTGTAAAAACGTTGGGGAAATTGAATTATAGACCACTGCCACGTGTTGCACTGGAGTAGTAACGAAGACATCCTTGAGCGAAGGAAGACACCAGTGCTCCATCTTCATGGAGACCTGCCCCCTGCTCCAGGAGAAATTGGGTTGTTCCACTCCCTGCTCTGTTCTCACTCTGTACCGTTTATGTACTCTAGCCAACATACCATAGGTTCCATGCATTCATTGCCCCACAACGTGGTCAGTGTTCACATATGGCCAATCATATTTGCTTCCACCATGCTTGTTACGTTTAAGATGCCACAGCAGACTTACAGACTCTTGGTTCAAAGGAACCATCATTGGTTGTCAGTAGTGAACTTGCATCCCTTGCATATACTGTAGCACATACACCACACCTGTACACAGGAACAAAGGTAAAACCAGTGTTTAATGAATGCTTTAGTTGTGTGTCTTAGAATAAATTAGTGTACAAATCGCCTTGGTGGCAAGGCACCGGAGGTGGATGAGGTCTGCCCGGAGTACCTTAAGTCTCTGGATGTTGCAGGGCTGTCCTGGCTGACACGTCTCTGCATTGCGTGGACATCAGGGCTGGTGTCTCAGTTACAAGAGGAACAATGCGGGTTTCGCCCTGGTCAGGTAACACTACCAGCTCGTTACTGAAGGGTTCTGGATGGTGCGTGGGAGTGTGCATCCAGTCCACGTATGCTTTGTGGATTTGGAGAAGGCGCGTCCCTCAGAGGATCCTGCAGGAGGTGCTACGGGAGTACAGGGTACAGGGCTCCCTGCTATGGGCCATTCAGTCCCTGTACAAACAGAGCAGGAGCGTGGTTTCCATAGCCACCAGTAAGTAAGACTGGTTTCCAGTTGGGGTTGGACTCCTCTAGGACTACACTTTGTCACCTATTCTGTTCATAACTTTTATGCCAAGTGGCGGAGGGAGTCCAGTATGGTGACCTCAGGATTTCATGTCTTTTTGCGGATGATGTGGTCCTGCTGGCGTCATCAGTCCAGGACCTCCAACTCTCTCTGGGTCTGTTTGCAGCCAAGTGTGAAGTGGCTGGGATGACAATCAACACCTCTACATCTGAGACCGTGGTGCCAAGGGTGGAATGCTCCAAGGGTACCAAGGGTGGAATGCGTTCTCCAGGTCGGGAGTGAATTTTTGCCCCAAGTGGAAGAGTTAAAATATCTCCAGATCTTGTTTGTTGTCTGCGGTGCTGCGGACCCTGTAGTGGGCCCCTTTGAAGAGGGAGCTGGGCCAAAAGGTAAAGCTCTCAATTTACTGGTCGGCCTACGTTCTGACTCTCACGAGCTCTGGGTAGTGACTGAAAGGACGAGATCGTGGATACAAGCGGCCAAAATGATCTTTCTCCACAGGGTTGCCAGATTCTCCCTGTGTGATATAGCAAGGAGCTCGGTGATCCGGGAGAGGCTCGAAGTAGAGGTGTTCCAGGCATGTCTGCTGGAGAGGAGACCCAGGACACGTTGGAGGGATTACATCTCTCGGCTGTCCTGGGAATGCCTCGGTATCCCCCCGGAGGAGCTTGAGGAGGTGGTTGGGGAGAGGGAAGCCTTGAACTCTTTGCTTAGGCTACTACCCCTTTGACCTGAAGTGGTGGAAGATGGATGGTGTGGAAATCTAAGAAGCCAATGTGCCTGTCTCAGTCTTTGTACCTTTTTGTACGTTTAGTAAAACTGCCATTATTCCTGGGAAAAGCACACATAGTAATATTTGTACACTCCAAATAAGATACAGCTCCAGTATATCTTTGGGTTGAAGTGCAGTAGTATATGGTGTATGTGGATAGCAGGTGGTCAGGAGCACCTGCCAAATGCTAAAAATGTAAATGTGAACGAAGAACACATCTGCACATCATTACTGACCGAATCCAACCCATCATCACCACAGATTATCTACACTCAGATGGACAATTCCAGCACGATAATGCACCAGTGCGCTAAGCGCAAATGGCTCCAAGAAACATGGTTTGAGAGTTTTGTACTGATTCAACTCGCTCGCACAGTCCCTGGATCTCTACCCTGTTGAACATCTTTGGGATGAGGTGGAGAAAGCTGTTCACAGCAGGACATAGTAGGACAGCCGTCCAATTTGCAGCGACTTCACAGTGCGATCATTTCCGAATGGTCCAGCATTCCTGCACAGCACGTCCAGTAGCCAAGCAGAGGCGAATTCATGCTGTTTTGGAAGCCAAACAAGGTGCAGTGCGCTTTTAGATACACAACAACACTCGAAACAAACCTCAGAGCTCAGTTTGTGTGTGTGTGTGTGTGTGTGTGTGTGTGTGTGTGCTTGTGTGTGTGGTGGGGGTGTGGAGTTTTTGGGGGTTTTTTTTAACCAGAATTTTACCGGAAAAAATACATCAGCTCCCCTTTGTGTTATGGGATAGTTTATATTGATTTATGTTTATGTTCCCTAAATGTCATGTCAAGTGGACCAACAGAAAAGTCCAGATTTACTTGTGAAGTGACATCAGGTGTCTCTGGTAGATAACAGCCTTTTCTTCATAGTTTCTTAAGAGTTTTCTTACAATGGTGATGATTACAGAAAGTCTCGGCATTGAACGTTGTTTTAGCAGTCAGCTCTAGTTTCCACAAAACCTACAGTCTCTCCGGGTCCCTGCTGCTGATAGGAAGCTTTTTCTCTCCTTTGTGCTGAGTATTGATTCAGCCTCCGGCTAAGCATGCAGAGAAGTCTCATCAGCTTTAATCCACATTCCCTCAAACAGGAGGAGAGTCGCGGGAGCGTGAGGGAGCAGAGAGAGTGAGATGGAGCGTGATGGACGGAGAGGGAGCGTGAGGGAGTAACGGGGAGCACTAGGGAGTCAGCGGGAGCGTTAGGGAGTGAGAGGGAGCGTTAGGGAGTCAGAGGCAGTGAAAGGGAGCATTAGGGAGTGAGAGGGAGCACTAGGGAGTCAGAGGGAGCGTTAGGGAGTGAGAGGTAGCGTGATGGAAGATTAGGGAGTGAGAGGGAGCACTAGGGAGACAGAGGGAGTGTTAGGGAGTCTGAGGGAAAAAGAGGGAGTGTGATTGAGCACTAGGGAGACAGAGTGAGCGTTAAGGAGTCAGGGGGAGTGTATGGGAGTGTGATGGAGCATTAGGGAGTGAGAGGGAGTGATGGAGAGAGAAAGCGTGAGGGTGTGAGAGGAAACGTTGAGCAGGCCTGCTGCTCTAGAGCCCCAGGACGGGGCCTTTTTGAGGAGCGGCTGGCGTTCCGCAAGAGTGGCATGCTTCTGTGATCGATCCACCCAGGAAACAAAGAGCAGCTGGCCGTGCCCGCTCCCCTGAGTCTGGAGGCTGGAGGCTGGGACCACTCTGGCACTTCAGAAAAGGATCTCATGGATGAGAAATTAATCTAAAGGTTGCGGCTTTGTAATAATGGATGTGAAACTGTAATATATTTTAATTGTTCTGACATTTTCTTGGTCAATAAAGTGTATTAGCAATGCTAGGAACCCCTGAGTATTGTCAGACTCGGGTTCTAGGAACTGGGTGCTATCAACTGATTGATCTCCTTTCCCTTCTATGTTCTCATATACCCTCATTATAAACAAGGGGCAAGTAGCTTAAAACAAACTTTAGGGATATTCTTACATTATGCAGACTGTTCAACAGCGATTTTGAGAAACTGGTGTAATAGCCCATACAAAAATAGTTTTTTTAAAAAATATATTAAAAGTGTACTTTATCAGTAAAGGGTTATCCTGGTTAACTGTACCCCAGGATATCCTGTTGTATAAAGAAGTGTTTTGGGTATGAATAGTATAGAGATGCCTGATAGATTTGAACTGAAAATGTGTATAAAAAGGTCAAAATGCCATTCCAAAGGGAATTAACCGTTCAAATGAAAGAATCAGAGCAGTTTCAAAATCTCTTTTGTTGTCTGTGTAGAAATGTACAAGTTTTTAAAGCTTTACGTAGGCAGTTGCCAGGCCCAGACCACATTTGTTTTTCTTTGTTATATAATTGGATTTGTGTATTGAGACTTTTTGCAGCTGCTTTCATTTCTAGAGATCCATATTGTTCTATGTGGTCTGTACATTTTTGTTGTAAATGTATAGAGTGGTTTAAAAAAGAGAGAGAGAATCGTGTGTGTGTGTGTGTGTGTGCGCATGCCCATGAGGTGTGTGTGTGTGTGTGTGTGTGTGTGTGAATATTTATTCATGGGCTAGACTTGAAGCCTGCTGTTCCCCTGCACAAAGCAGCTTGTTTGTTTCACAGTGCCACAAAAGAAATATTTCATGAAATATTTCATGTCTCTCTTTCTTTGAGTGTTCTCTGACTCCATGTGTATTGTCTGACTCCATGTATGTTCTCTGACTCCATGTGTGTTCTCTGACTCCATGTATGTTCTCTGACTCCAGGTCTCAGCCTGTGCCCAATTTCTGTTCCCCTTCACAGACCCCGACTGAAGGCGCTTCCACTGCCATTTATGCAGCCGTCTCCCCTGAGCTGGAGGGTGTGGGAGGGCTGTACCTGTACAATGGCCAGAAGACTGAGTCCTCTGCCATCTCCTATGACAAGCAGCTCCAGACCCAGCTGTGGGCAAAGAGCTGTGACCTGGTGGGCCTTCAGAACGCCTAAAGAACCAGAGGAACCCAAAGGGCCTCTGGACCTTCAGCCCAGCAAGCAGTTCCAGATCATGGCCACGAGAACAGAGGTGCACGTTCCAGACTCCTGCCTTTTGTTTTGTTGAACCTTGACTCATGCCTGAGTGTAAATCTGTATGATTCTGAGAGGAGCCAGCAGTCCACTGCAAAATCCTCCTTTTATACAGAACGCACCATGCTAACATGGAAAGAGCTATGTTAGCATGCACTGGTTCAAAGCAAAAAGAAACCTTTATTCCCTTCCTTCCTCATACAAAGACTGAGTGAATCAAATGATCAGATCTCTTTCATATCATTACCAGTGTTAACAGCAGATGCAGAACTAATGCAATACAAGTCCTACTGATTTATCAAGCTGTACTTGAAGTGGGTGCTTTGATTCCATCCACATTAGATAAAGACAGTGAACGCCCATGTGGATCACAGTCATGCACCAGCCTCTGACTGTCCAAGATGGACAGCTCAACTTTCTGCCTCTTTCTTTTGGATTTTTCTCCATTTTTTGGGGAATCTAACCCTGTTTTTGTTGTGCTTAGTCTCTCTAATGGATTAACCTGCCCAGGATTGGTTCTCTGACAGCTAAATGTAACAACCTCTTCTCTATTGGAGACCCATCGCCTGGAATTTAAAACATCGCACTACAAGAACTTGTGAGAAAATGTTTATTTCCTGGAGCTCTTTATCTGTCTGCCCTGCCGTTTAAATCCTGTGTATAGAATTCTGTGGAAAAATTAAATGTTACGTTTTGTAGCTATGGAGGTGACTCACCTGAACTTACCTGTTACCTCTATTCTGTTCTTTCAGTCTGTGGTGACTGTGGTGTGTTCAAAAAATGTGAATCTATTGTCTTTACATTATAGTCATATACATTATACTACATTTTACTTTTTTCCTTTATATATATTTTTTATTTTGCTCTTAACCAAAGGCCTGGGTGAGCTGAAACATTTGAAGTATGTGCACAGATTTTATAAATAATTGAAATAAAGTATTTTGAGTGCTTCAGTGATGAAATGCGCATTTAAACACTCAAATAGCTAATATTACTCCAAATGCTTATCCACCCATGGTCTGCTCAAAAATGGCCAACGCTTGACTGATTGTGTTGGATGAATGGTGAATCCTGTCTATAGAAGAAACCAATGAAAAGAACTAAGCAATGAATAGGAAAAGACTGTCCTGGTTTTCCAGCAGTGGATGCTGCTCCACATTGGCCCTTTGAAGTCCCGTTTTGTCCAGAGTCACACCTTCTGATTGAAGGTTTGCGGGTCAAGCTGGACTGGGTTTCCTGAAGTGCTCCTTCCACCTGCAGGAAAAACTCGGCTATATTCGTGTGTGTTGTTACTGTGCGCCATATATACCCACGTGTGTGTGTGTGTGTGTGTGTGTGTGTGTGTGTGTGTGTGTGTATTTGTGTATTTGACCTCTCGTTTGGAGCAAACGTGTCCAGATTAGATGTACTGCATTAAAAGCAGGTTGCTGCTCACGTGCACCACAGACCCACAGACAGGAAAAGTGGGAGTAGATCCCTCTCATTCCGTTATTCACTGTAAGAGCTGTAGTTTTTTAATTTAATGCTATTGTACAATCCATATGCATTAGTATCCTTGCATTTTCCACCATGACTGCAGTGGTAATCTCACCCATAATTACTGTTCTAGTGTAATTACGTTCCTGCTCAACTGTCACTTGGATTAAATCAGATAGGAACAATATGGTAAAAAAATGGATCTATAACAATATTTTGGATTACAGCAGGAAACTGATCAGAAATGCAGCTCAGCACAAAATAGAAGACAATAATTACATGCAGACACACACACACACACACACACTCACACACTCACACACACTCACACACTCACACACACACACACTATTGTGAACCGGCAAATTGCCATTCACTTTGATCAGACCACTGTTTCCATCATCTCTCTCTCTCTCTTTCTTGCACTCTCTCCGTTTTCTCTCTCTGTCGCCATCTCTTTTTATCTCTCTCTCTCTCTCTCTCTCTCTCTCTCTCTCTCTCTCTCTCTCTGTCCCACTGTCATCTTGAGTTGGGTGTTCTACTAAGAGATTCTCCAAGTGTCTGTCAATCATCAGCTCTTAAACGAAGTGAAAATGCTTATCTTTGGATGCACTGATCGAAATAAAAACTAGAGCCCTGAAATCCATTTTTTCTTCAGCTGTGGTCTTTATTTGATGCCGTAGGGCAGGTGTGTGTGGGGGTATAACCTAAAACAACACCATGATGAATCAGATGGATGTTATGCAGACTATGATAATGTGATATATGTTGCCTCTGCTTCATTTTAAGTATCTGCTATGGAATGAAAATGGATGCCAGTAAGGACAAAATACAGAATGAGATGTACAGTCATGCGGTCATTTTAATGAGATGTACAGTCATGTGGTCATTTTTAATCGATTCTGGAAATACCAGCCATGCACATCTCCTCAAAAGTGAACACACTGTGTACTGGAAGCAGAATTGACTAAATTGATTTAAACCACTAGCTTTCTCTTCTTTTATTATCATAGATGTCCACGGGGGGTTGCACATAGCAAATGTATTCATGTGGTAACGCTGTATAGAGTTCATTAGGAGTGTCTGTGTGTGTGTGTGTGTGTGTGTGTGTGTGTGTGTGTATGAAGCTCCTCACCGTAGGAGGAGCTGACTCATCTAAGGCTGTTCTGACATGAATTCCCTCTGCAGTGTGTGGTCAACACCACTCCCTCCCATCCGAAACCCAAAACACACACACACACACACACACACCGTCAGGCTCGTAGCAGAACGTCAGTAACACGCGTGCCTAATGACAGGCTCGTACACAACTTCAGCACAGGGTAACTCAGACACTGTCGTTTATCAGATGACAAACCTTGTTAAAGCCTGACACCCCGCAGGCACCTCACTGAACCGATCCTCAGTCATCTGTGGGTGGTGTTTCATCCTCCTGTTTCTGACTTCCTTGTTATCACAGTAGCATGAGGTTTCAACCCAAAGAAGAAACGAGATTCAACGTTTTGTTGTTGTTTGGACTTCTTTTGTTATTTACTTGAAAAAGTAGAATCCTCATTCCCAGTTACCAGAAAGATTTACACAAACCTTAATCAGAGTCTGAAATCTTGGGTTGACTTGAATGTTTGTCTCAGACTTTAGTGTGGGTCTCCTATAGCTCCATTCAAATTTACACACATCAGGGAATGCGAGTGGGCATGCATGTGTGTGTCTGTGTGTGTGTGTGTGTGTGTGTGTGTGTGTGTATTCATGGCCTGACTTGAACCTTCTCCCCTCCGCTTTGTCTGCCTGTTTAGGTAAAGCTATTGCCAATGTGTCACTGTCAGGAGCCCACTAGCCTCGTCTGGTCAGGCGTGTCACCCTTTGGCCTTTGAGGAGCTCTGCCTTGGTTCTGGCAGCTCTCCGGGGAGAGCCACTCTGCCTCTGATTGGTCTCCACAGAGAGCCATTCAGGCTCCGATTGGTCTAACCAACAGATGGGTTGCTGACACCATTGCCCAGAACTTGTTAAAAGCAGACGTGCTCTGGATTTTGCACCCACTTCATTACTAAATGCTTTATTGCTTTACTCTTTGAATGGTCTTTTTTTGTAATGGGTGAATGCCTTGTAAAAAAAAATTACCAGTTAATGACCAGGAGAAAGTAAAAATGTAAAAAATGTTTAATGACTAGTTAAAAGTATTTTTCAGCAATGGATGTAGCTTCTGCATCTTGGAAAACATTCCTCTTAGGGAAAGACCTTGTTAGTAAGAAATTATGATTTGGAAGACTCTGACAGATTAGGAATGTGCAGGCTATAACAGGCTCACTAAGTTTGTTTGCTTGGCTGCCGCCTCAAAAAGCGAGCCAGCTCTGATCCTCCAGATTCCAGACGGTGAGCTTTGCGCTGGAAGTCCCCTGGGCTTGGAGCAGAAGATCTCTCCTCCTTCTCCACAGCCTGAGAGCGGAATTGGAGATGTTGGTAGAAGTTCCGGAGCCGCGTTTAACCCAAGCTGGGCTGTGAGATCAGTTCCGCCCCTTGCTCTGTTCCAAACGTGGGTGGCCAGCGTTGGCTTTGGATCAGCCCGTGGTGTCGAAGCTCCGGCCAGAGCGGCAGTTGGAGCTGATGAGTGAGCCCTGAGATGCAGCTCCGCCGTGAGGCCTTATCTCCGACAAACAGCAGACCTGCTTATACTGACAAGGCTGTCTCGATAAGCCCGAAACACTCACTCCCTCACACCTTCTCCCCATCTGTCTGTCCAAGACTAAGCGTGATGAACATCCATATTTAACAGGAGAGTATTGCTCCAATCTGCTCCCATGAGTGGAGATACATGATGATAGAAGGGGTTTGAAAATGTGCTCCAAATGCTGAATATCTATGACACTGCGTGCTTGGGAAAGCTGACTTGTCTTTTGTGAAATCCTCTCCATCATTGTTTAGGGCTAAAACATGAGATCTGCAAGAAAATGAAACAATTAAAGTGAATGGATTTTTGCACACTGTTCTAACAGTCCAGTTCTTTGGGCTTTTGTGTTTTATTATTGCACTTGTCTTATATCAGGTTCACAGCAACAAGTTCTGCATGCAGCCTTTCGTTTATTACATCACAATTGCTCCTTGAGACAAAGTCGTGGGAGTGATCCCACTGGTCTGGGATCAGTAAGTGTTAGCTGAGTGGCTTGGTGGTGGTAAGTTATTTGTGAGGTTCAGATGCTGCTGACTCTGGTGGGGTTTCTTTCGTAAACACACAGATGTGTATCTCTACACTGGGTCTGACTTAGCCTGCCTGCTGAGCATTTGTGGGCAAACTGAGTATTACTAATCAAGCATTAACCTTAGATCAAGCAGAGTGCACCAATTAACATGTAGAGAAGCAGCCCTGCTTCCCAAAGACTCAAGTGATTCTGAAGAGGCCATTCATTCTTTCTATTTTACATATGCATGCACATATGCATGCATTACATATGCAAAGACAATGTGTTAAGATTGGAATATTGATTATGCTAATATTGGGGTTAATATTAGAATAATTATTACTAATTATTTCACAGAAGTTGCACTTCTTATGCTGCTGTGAATATTGTTCGCATATTTAATAGAGTAATTTTGAGGTGCCCTTTAAAAACCTGGAAATGTTAATCCTAGATTTTTCTGGAAAGTATCATTGTCATAAATGATAGGACAAGACCCTTGATTCTCCACACAGTATCTCAAAGTAAAATGCTTAGTTCAAAGAGAAATTTTGAAAACGTTCTTCATCCATGACTAGCCCATCTCTAGTAAGATGGCTACGCAAACAGAGCATCACAACTAAAATAATCACACAGGTCTGGAGACAACCAGTGATTCACCAGTGGTTAGCCAAGCAAGATCAGCAGAACCAAACAGGTTTGCATTTATTGCTAAAATTCTCCACAGGCATTATGCATTATTGATTTGATATTTATATTTATATGATAGTGTACACCACGTGGGTGTAACTTGCCTTCAGGGCTTCACTCTGTTGACTGACATTTTCATTACACCACAAAAGTCCTCACAGTCCATGGTTCAGTTGACGTTTTCCAGTCATCCCACTACTACTGACCTTTCTGTGGCCTGAGGGGCTGCTTTTAGGGGTTGGGGGTGGGGACCTGTACATCTTTATGTCCAATCAATGGACGTTTTATTAAGCTGTGATGGGTGAGTCGAGTGCTACATTAACATAGATCACCTCAGAACCAGACTAAGGGTTCATCACAGTGGCCAAGGCGAAAGAGTTCCAGACCTAACCTAGCCATGCCAGTGAGCAAGATCTGTGTCCAGAGGGGCCTTGGTCTGGCGCTGCTGTAGGAAGGCTCTAAAGAAGCCCTCCGAATAGTCCCCCAAATCCTAGACCCTTCACTTATTCTGTTCTGAGCTCAAAGAAGGGAGAAGGTGAGAACTGCTAGACTAATGTCTCGGGGGACTATTAAAAGCTATTAGCAGTCTTAACTCCTGCCTGTTTCTGCATGCCTGCATTAAGGTTGTTATTGCGGTAATGTGTTTTTTTTGTTGTTTGTTCCTTGTTATGAGAACGTGAGGAGACTTATCGCCGCAGGGAATTCCTCGTCTTGATGGAGAGAGCAAGAGTGGATAAGAGAGGTGTTCGGAAGCAGAGAGGGGGGGGGGCAATGCTTACTCTCTCTATCTGTTCATTTAGCTTCTATCAGGCACCTTAAGGCTCAGGTCAAAGACCCCAAACATCCACACAGGTCAAAGGGGAACCTTTAACCTTTAACCTTTATCTCTGATTCACAGGAGACTAGCGATCAATAAGGCATGGGTGCATTGTATTCGTGTGTTTTCAGTTCATTTAGTCTTTGTTGTCTTCACCTCCAAACAATCTCAACGAGATCTGAGTTCACAGTCCAGAAGAGCTGATCCTCGTGATTAGATGGTGCTGAACTGATGAGAGAAAAGTCATCACACGTAACCATCAATATCATTCTTTCTAAACCACACAGCAGATGTTTGACCCACGACCTCTTCATCAAACATCAAATGGAACAAGATGTGGTGTGGTGCTTTGTGGTTAGACTACATTTCGAAATACAAATGGGTAACAGAGAGAGAAAGACGGCATTATTTGTGCGGTCAGAGCCCCTGCTCCAGAGTCTGCTCCTGGCTATCCAGGAGAAAGCATAAGCATAAAGAGCATTCAAGCAGAACCAGGACTGAAGAGAACGGATATTTATTCTCTTCGCTCTTCACTTCACATCTTTTTTTTAATCTACACTATATTGCCAAAAGTATTCGCTCTCCTTCCTTGACTCACATATGATCTTAAGTGACATCCCATTCCTAATCCATAGGGTTCAATATGACGTCGGTCCACCCTTTGCAGCTAGAACAGCTTCAACTCTTCTGGGAAGGCTGTCCACAAGGTTTAGGAGTGTGTTTATGAG
>JAOYMR010000013.1:8855855-8877790 GCA_025802075.1 Tenebrosternarchus preto | reverse complement strand
TAGACTCACACACCACACAAAATGCTTCTTTTATCATTTTATTCAGATCACCATAATATCGATCATTAAGCTGATGCTGATGTTCTCTACGTCATTCATTCCCATAACGCCCTACAATACTCACTTAACAAAAGTGCAGGAATGTTCTTTTTCACCTCTCATCACCCTTCACTACAGTCAACAGGACACAGGACACAGTGCTTGAGACAGAAGGCACCTATTCATCCATTATGCTACAAGCCCATTAAGGCAACCTTCATCAGGCATGAGCCAAACCCACCACTCTTAATAGTATGTTGTCCCTATAGGAGACCCAAGATTGCATTTCCCATTTTTTCTAACACAACACAGGTCTTGATAGATATGACTACATGGATAGCAGGAATCTGATCCCAGATCAGCACTCTTGCTTTGAGAAGCTTGATAAATATGAGTGCCTGGTAATTTAATTCTCCTTGCCATGCACACACCTCCACTGCTAGATTAATCGCGCCATTTCCACAAAGGTCCTTCAGGAGAGGATGGAGTTCGCCGCGGTCACTGACGCTTGCTGCCATAACTCAGGGCGCTGCCAAAGTGTGGCCACTGTGGTGTCATCGCAGGATGAATGGCATTTTTCGGGTGGTCCGCTTCGAATGTGTCCTTCATTAGATTAGAATGGATGGATGTTTTAAGGATGGGAGTTGCGTAACTTGTAACTTTACAATAATCAAGCATTGAACTGTTAGTGTAACAGTGTAATAGTGTAACTTTGCAATAGACAGACAGCTGACTATAAGAAATATGTAACAGACTGATATATATATATATATATAACTTGATATATTATAACATATAATATATATACATATATACATATATACCGTGTATAATAGATATATAGAAAGGAACACTTCAATAACACACTGATGAATGAAACATTCAAGTTTTAAATCTGTATCAATATAAATTGTGACATAACAACAGTCAACAGTTGATGGAAATCAACCAACTGGATCAACCCATTTGAGGACTGGATTCAAAATCACACTGAGAATCAAAATTTTAAAAAAGGAAATCACCGGATGATCCAGTTTGTTTGAATTTCATCACTGCATCTCATAGTGGGATTCAGTAGTCAACAATGTCTGGGCTTCTGATGAGATGATGGGGATATCTTCCCAGACCTGTATCAGGACATCAGTGAGGGATCTCTTCCTAGACCTGTATCAGGACATCAGTGAGGGATCTCTTCCTAGACCTGTATCAGGACATCAGTGAGGGATCTCTTCCTAGACCTGTATCAGGACATCAGTGAACTCCTGGACAGTCTAGGAAGATGCACTGATACATAACAATAACATTAGAGGATTTTCATTGATCTGGGGCACGTCAATGGCATCAGTGTCTTCATCATCCAGGAGGTCAGTACACACTGTGGCCACATGAGTCCAGCACTGTCCTGCACCAGGAGGAACCCAGGGTCTACTGCTCCAGTGGAAGGTCTGATAATGGCTCTGAGGATTTCATCCTGGTTCCTAATAGCAGTCAGGTACAGCTGGCTGTAACGCGGAGGTTTGTCCCTCCTCAGACCATCACTGACCCACCTCCTGTCATGCTGGATGATTTGCAGGCAGCATGACGTTCACCACAGGGTCTCCAGACTCTTTCATGTCTTTCGCATGCTCAGTGTGAACCTGCTCTCATCTGAGAAGAGAACAGGGTGTCAGTGGTGGACCTGCCAGTTCTGATGTTCTCTGGTAAATTCCAGTCGAGCTGCATGGTTCTGAGCTCTGCACACTGGTCCCACTAGAGGACATTGTGCATTCATGCCACCCTCTCAGAGTCTGTTTATTACCATTTGGTCAGAAAAGTGCAATTCAGTGGAATGTTAGGTTAATTTTGGAGGCCTCTGGCAGTGCTCCTCCTGCTCCTCACACAAAGGAGCAGATACTCGTCTTGCTGCTGGACTGATGCCCATCTATAGCCCTGTCCAGCTCTCCTTCCTTGTAACTCCTCCATGCTCTTGAGACACAGCAAATGTTTCAATGGCAGAATCCCCTTTGATAGAATCCCAAAG
The DNA here is from genome assembly GCA_025802075.1 of Tenebrosternarchus preto. Classification (NCBI taxonomy): domain Eukaryota; kingdom Metazoa; phylum Chordata; class Actinopteri; order Gymnotiformes; family Apteronotidae; genus Tenebrosternarchus; species Tenebrosternarchus preto. Next base: position 8,875,731 of record JAOYMR010000013.1, on the reverse strand, counting down.
ACTGAAGAGGCTAACGTTCTCGTTTCTTATGCGCAGGACCATTTAATCAAGGGGAGGGTGAGGCAGGAATAAACTAGGAATTCACTGATGAGTTAGGCGGGAATAGCAACACAGAAGAAAGTCCAAACCTAACACAGCCAACCATCCTGTTGTGATTTTTTCCCCAGGTTTCTTGCAACATGACCAGTGACACTTATCTGTGAAGCCAGGCTACACTTGACTTGATTCAGTTTTAAAAGAGATGCCCCTGATAATGGGGAACACTTTGTGCATACAAACCAGTGCACTGTTGAAGTCAGACAGGGGCACTAGCAAGTCATCCAGGTGCACAGCAAAGCCGCATTGGTGAGCTAGCCTTGAAGTGGCATAGTCCTTGCCTCATGTCCAAGTGCCTCGTTAGTATGAGGCAGTAGGGTAAGAGTCTGTTATGGGAACAGTGCTGACGTGCTGATAAACCTCTTCCGTCCAGCAGGGCGGCAGCGTGTGGGCATCTTCCAGCGAGCTTCTTCACATTGCCTAGCAACATACATGTACCTCTCCATAATACACATGAGAGGAAGATCTATGCACTTTGTGCTTATTTCAACAGTTCAACAGTTAGGAACAGAAGGTCAGATCTTCCCCCTTCCCCCTCATGACTGGAAGCAAGCATTGTGCATGGTTTTTTTTTTGGTTTTTTTTTAAATAACTGGCTGAAATTAATCTTAGCAAGGTAAGACAGCTGATTTGCATTCATTAACCATCAACTCCAGAAGTGCATTTCCAATCAAAGTCAAGTCCATTTCTAATCAAATTTGGTTAATTATGCATGGAAAGAGTGGGCCAAATGAACTCCCACTTGCACAGTCACTCCTGACGACATGCACAAAAAATTCGAAACCCCTGTGCTACAACAAAGTTAAAAGGAGATATTCTGATAAATATTCCCAGTTCCAGAAGTCCTACTTCATGGGAAATAATAAGAGTTTTCCTGTTGTGTTCATACCTGGGCCATTCGTTTTAGTTTTATGAGTGTTAACTGGCTGATTACTGTATTGTGGTGCTGCACCAAATTAGCCTCGTGAATGAATGTCTACCGTAATCAAAAGACACTAACGAGAACAGACGTAGTACAGGTATCTGAAGCAATGATTTATCAGCCAGTGAAGTCCCGTGTTGCCATGATCATGTTTATTTATTTCATTATGGCCCAGGCCGACGCTGAAGTGTGTTTTCATAAAAGCACTTCCCCTGATGCGTCTCAGAGAAACGAAGCACTCGCTCTGACTCCTGCAACCTTTGCGGTGGCATGATTTTTTATCCTTTCCTCCCAGGGCGGAGAGAGGGGCCGAGGGTTATTCACTCGTGCTTAGCGGCGTGCTGAGTTTGATGGATCAGCTCCATAAGTACTGTGGCCTACACTTAGGTGGGTACTCTCTTACTCTCTTGCTCTCTCTCTCTCTCTCTCTCTCTCTCTCTCTCTCCTCCCTTCCCACTCACTTTCTCTTTTGTACGCTCAGCCTCCCTTTTCTCTCTCACTCTCTCTAAGGTTCTTCACAGATCATAGAGCATCTTCTCTCTATCGTTCTTTCTCACTCCCCTGCACACACACACCCAAGCCGTGGCCCCCTAGTGCGTTCACTCCCTGTAACATCCATCAAACCCAAACTAGAAGGCTCCTTCAGCTGGCAAATAACCTTCACTCATGCTCATAAGTGAAGTAGCCGTGGATAAAGACTCAAAAAAAAAAAACTCACACAAACCTGGAAAGGAGACTTAGGGCTACTTCGAGAAAAAAAGATGTCCTTTCACATTGATTCTGAACCAGCTATCAGAAGGAAAACTGTAATTTACACCTTTATAATTAAAGCAGTCTGTGCTGATCTTAGATCAGTGCAAAGGATGTTGTCAATGCTGAAACGTCTGGCTTCCTCTAACAGGACCATGGCCAACATTTCTGATATGTTAAAAAGGAGGTGAATATGAAAATGATAAATACTGAACCCAGTTGGACGCCGTATCTGTGTATTAATTTAGCCACAAATTCCGATTATGAACGGTGTAACTCATTCAGGCCGGACAGTCGAAGTATTCGAATCGGAACTATGAGCCATTTGAATCGCCTCGCGACCATATGAATCAAACTAGTGCGCGCGAGGCCTGTCAACATAAACGTTCACTCGCGCCCTTGGAAAATGGCGTTTTATAAGGTGGAGCTTCTATCAAAGGAAATTGAGTTTTGGGAAAGGGGCCCGTTTAAAGGAAAGACACCGAGCTAAGTCGTCCTGAAAATGGGGTCAGAGCTGAGCCCTAACGCGTGAATCGCATGGATTGATGGTCAGTCTTAAAAGCAAATACATTGCTGTCAAATAGGCTTTGCAGCTCTAGATCGAAGTTTCAAGTATAAAGTTTAACCACTGTAAGAAAAAAGGCAAGAGAACGGTAAAAGAATTTCACATCACCACAAAAAGCGCAACACCGTCAAACCCATCAGAATCTGAATAATATGAGTTATATAGAAATATGTTGTCTGTACAAAGCACCTACGTGTGGTTATGAAAAACTAGCAAGGTCTTGGTTTATAAAACTATCATTTTAACGAGTGGAGCATAGCATAAAGGATCTGCACGAGGGAGCCACAATAAAAAGGCGCTGATATAAAATGACAGGTTGCTTCTGGTGCTGTCGACAACAATGTCTGATCCATCCGAGCCTGAGAGTAAAGTTGCTGCCGGATCAAATTTATAACGCATAAATATCACTTCATCCACCTTAATTAAACGAGTGTAACTGCGTATTAAAAGCTAGAGCGTGGCTGCGAAGTCTCTTGCACGAACAGGTCAATGGGTCATCCCCTCCGGGCAAGTAAAATAGAAGACGACATCACTAGCATTCTTAAAGTCCATAATACTGAGAGTTTGTTTTTGCTTCAGCGTGGCTGGTTATTCGAATGAACATGGGGGCGAATAGAATGGGATGCCCCCTGTATCGTCGCTAATGGGAATAGATTATGCGCGCGGGGGTGAAAGACTGGTTTAGCGACCTTCAGAACGCTAATTGAAACAAGTATTGAGACTTGGCAGCGGCGTAATCAACTAAAACACGGGCTCATTAATCATTATAAATAGCGCTGTCACAACACGAGCCCCACCACCATCAGCCTCTTTGTTTGTCTAGTGGGGAGCACGACTCGGACGCACGGAAACGTCCACGGAGTTGGTGCGCAGGTTAATGAGAGTCGAAGCGGCATTTAAACGGCGCTGGTGATGAAAGGGGCATCTAGTTGACAGCAGTGTAGGCCGATAATTTGCGAGTAATGGGAACTGATGCACTTCGGATGAAGTTGGAAATAGCTGACATCCAGGAAGAGTTCAAGTTAGACGCCTTTGACATAAAACTTAATTTCAAGTACGCTTCGCTTAGGCTGGTTTTCCTGATACCCAATCACAAGTGTGCCATTTCCAGCAGCGTGCCGCTCTCGTGGCCCATTATCGCGAGGATTTATTTCCAGGAACAGGCCTAGTGGTACACTACACTACAGGCTACAACTAGAGGAGTCGTCAGTCATCTGGAATTCTAGTAGGCCTTTGGAGAACTGTTCAGACCTACTCGCCCCTTGGACATCTGAGAAAGGTAGACTAATAAGCAATAAAAGAGGGAAAAGGCGCGTGCTATTTAGGTTGTGCTGGTTATGAATAACGCAGCCTTGACGCTTCTGTCGCAGAAGTTTGGCTGTGGTTTGTCTGTTTCAGCGTGTGACCTGAAGTCTGATTAGTTGTGCGAATGCTTCAAGCACAAGTCCCCTGCTGAGGTCAGACAAATTTTTATTGCACGTTTTATTGCACTTGAGGTCAAATATTTTTTTATTGCACTTATTTAGATTCAAAAAATAAATAACGAAGTTCAAAATTAATTTGGGTTATTACAATAATTAGTATTATACATTTTAGACTTCCAATTAACCTTGTGCAAGGGTTTTCTCATATTCATCAACTTTAGATTAATACCAGATGTTTCCACATACCTGTGAACAAAACACCCTGTTGCTCTGTATGCTTCGCATCAAAGGTTAAAAGATAAAATTATTAATATTATGGAGAAACTATTGATCATTACATACTTGAACACACAAAATTCCAATTTAATTACAAACATTTCATTAAGTGAAACAGAACACTGGGGAATTTACATAAACATTCTCTGAAGGTTGATGCATTATTAGGCCACGACATTGTGTTTCATTTAATTGCCTCACTAATTAAAGCAATTAATACGTGCATTAGAGCCTGGATATAAGCTATGATGATTACACATCAAGGTAGGCATACTTAATTGTCTATTTGGCAGGGGTGTTTGGAAGCTTTCCAATTTCAACAAAGTCAGTGTGTCTCCAACCCGCCAGAGCTCAAAATTCAGCTCTTCCCTCTTTTCAAACACTGATTGAAAGTGTTAAATCCTTATGATATAGACCAACACCTGAAATTAATGTCTATTGTTTGTTTTCAAATGGAAAATAAAATAATTTATTTTACTATAGGAGGTGCAAAGAGAGCATACTGGTGCCTGTAACTGGACCACTTTAGTATCTTAAACAGACATAACTGCATTGCTCACTTGGCAGCAGACTTAGAGCTCACCCCTCTGGTGAACTATCCATGGATCAGTCCATCTGATTGCTAGTAACCCAAACTAACTACCTAGCAGCTACTCTTCATATAAAAAAACATTCACTTTTGCTAGGCCTTAACTTCAACGCCATAATCGACATCATGATTTGTTTTCAGTAGCTAAACACAAGTTCAGTATATGAACACTCAAGCCAAGGATGACAAACGACCCAAACTGCAGCTACTTAGCGATGCTTGTGAGTGATGTCACTGTCACTGTGGCAACCTTTCCTGGTGTTCATTCGTGGAGCGAAATAAACCAGCTCCCCTGCAGTTGCACATCATTAGTCGGCTTCATGAAAGGACACGCCTGATCCGCTTTTGTTGATAACACCTGTCATTCCAGAGAACGTGCGCCATCACTCTCCACATTCTGTTGGAATTTCTGACTTTGGTAAAGGTGATTCAGCCAAAGGTTGTGATATGACCCGTTGGGAATCCTGGAATGTGGTTTAGTTACTGTTCAGAACCTGAGCTCAGGTTCACACTGACCAGTTAAGGTGTCACTCAGTTAGCCAACATGAGACTGTTTACAAAATAAATCTAAAGTTTTACAGAATAAATCTACCGCTTTTAACATGTACAAAGAAAAACAAAGTTCAGCTTTAACAGATAAGGCAGTTTACTCCACGGATTACAATGTCCTTTCATACCTGGATGTACTTTTCTTAAAGCAAAAGGACTCATAAATATATATCGGGCTCAGATTTTCCTCCAACTCTCAAAAGCAAACTTTGGGATCTCTAGGAAATGATGCAACACTGGTGTTTGTCTTGTCACTTTCTAAAGCCATTAAGGTGCTCAGTATTGCAGCTAATGAATGGAGTGCATTTTGACAGATACACTGAAAGCTGGTATGAAACTAAAAAAAAAAACAAAAAAACAAATTATGACTTTGTTTTACAGGAGGCTGAACATACTCTTCTTTTACCGCTGAGCATGCTGGACTTTTATGGACTGTTATGATAAGTGTCCTTCAAAGCACACTAGCTTTTTTTGTGGAATTTAGTGTGGCATCTGGAATTTTTAAGTTTTCTGGATTATGGCATTTTTGGAGTGTGAACATACTAACCACTCAATCATATTACAATACCATAATATAGACATACAGATATGGGCACAGACTATAAAACTTTACAGAGCAATTATCCTGATCTGAAGTATAGTATGGCAATTATAGATGGTATTGATCTGATACTGGGTATTGAGATGAGTGGGAAATGCTGGATTGGATATTGAAGGGAAAATCTGATTCAGTATCAATATTTGGCAATATTTTAGAACTGCTTGAAGCGCAATTCAGCGAACTAATAACTAACTAATTACTAACTAACAGCTAACTAACAACTAACTAACAACTGTTGTTCATTTCACAGAGCTAACATGAAGTACATCAGTAAAAGTTTGGTTGTGCAGAGAGTGTAGTATCTATATTGGTATTTGTTGAGGCAGGAAAATTATTTGTACTTTTGTAAATTGCTCTGGATTAGAGCATCTCCTAAATGCCTAAAGTGTAAATGTAAGATGTAAATTTGCATTTGCAATTCAAATAAAAGGGACATCCATGTTGGAAAATGGGGAAAATTAGTCTCCAACTAAACACTTAAAAGGAAATAACAAAAACTATCATTAAACTGCACAAACTATATTTGTAGTGCTGTATTTCTACAGTTTGATATCTACATCTGTAACTATACTGCTGGAATTATTACTGCTATCCTTCTGATGGTCAAACAAACCCAGATTCATATATTGCAAATACAACAGGAACACAAAAGAAAAGTGACATTGTAATAAACTGCGACACAGATATTAGAAATGCCAGCTATTTGTTTATTATCTGTTCTTTTTTTTTCTTCCTGAAAACAATTAAGAAAAATATTTATACAAAATAAATATTGATAAAACTCTATTGTTTGAGCTTTTCCAAATACCATATCATGATACCTCTCCATCCCCACTAGCTGCTACACTGTGGTTTATACCAGTAGCTTTAATGGGAGAGAAAGAGGACTGGGGAGTGCCTGGCGTAGTTGTATCATTTAGTAGATGTAATAGTGTAATTAGCAGGTTCAAGAGGGTTACCATGTATGTGTGGTGTGTGGTTTCTAGTTAGCCCTCCCCGTTTCCATGTAGTTACGGGCCCATTCCGTCTGCTTGATTGCAGTGTGTGTGTCTTGTTAAAGTCTGCGCTGTTGCAAGTGAAGAGCTGTTGTTGGTGCAGAAGATGTTTTCCACATCTTCTCTACTGATGACAATATCGACAGCTATTTAGTGAAGTACATATGCTCTACTATGTCGTCTGTCTGGAAGGACCTCACGCTGAAAGTAAGTATTAGGAGGAGGTGTTATCCCCGTAAATGATAATACAACAAACTTCATAAAACATGCAGAGGCATAATGAAAAGGAACACGAGGAATTTATTCAGAGCACCAGTGCCAAGATGAAAAGCAAAGTCATACCAGCAGTTGTTGGTTGGTTGGTTGGTTGGTTTGGTTCTGAGTCAACTGTGGCATCCACAGAACCCATGGAGATGCTGAACACATGGAGAGGCTGAACAGTTCCTTGGTTGGACTGCATGTTCTGAGACCTGCATGACCTGCCAGCCATGTTAAATGGAACTCAACAGGGATTACTGGAGGAAGTCTGCTGTGTTTTGAGGATCCAATCAAAGAATTGATCACCTGATCTGTTTCTCTGGGTGATGTGATTGTCATGGTTAGTGTCCTTCTATACCTTCTCAGTGGAGAAAGTGAGGCTGGGCATGTGATCATTTCTAATGTTATTTCTAATGTTTGGTTGGTTTCACAATGATGTATACATCACATACTGAAGTAAAACCATTTATGCGCATATTAAAGATGTACATGTTTTTTTTTATTTTCTACTGTTCTTTTTATCCATAAATGAGATTTTTGTTAAACCTGACTTATAATATGTGGCACAAGTAAGTGATATACATTTTTGTACACATTTGTAGCGTGACATTTCTGTTTTTTGGTTGAAAGAGCTAGTTCTTTATGCAAGTCCTGTTGATGACTGTGTATTTGTAGTAAAGTTTTACCAATTTGAGCATGTTACCTTTAGATAATGAAGTGTTTCAATTAAAAGTTAACTCATTTTAAAGTTTAATAGTTAAAAATATCAGATCAGTATATTACTCGAGGTTTGGCATTAGCATTTGAACAGAAAAGGTAGTATCATTACATCTCTAATAGAAATCTATGATCTTGCTGTGAGAAATTAAAACCAAACAAGCTCATATCTTCAAATAAATTATTTTGTGCATTGCACACAAATCCTTTACAATAACAGCCGAAAAGAAACACTTTGAATCAGCGCATAGGGTCAAATTCACTGAATGTGTACCCACACCTCACGTCTTACCATTCGACAAGCAAACCACTTGCACTGCAGGTGATTTTCTTAAAGACGTCTCATACATTACCATACATTATTCCGTAAACCAAGCGATATGCTCACGGACGCCTGTTTTTCGATTGCCATATTTAAATAAATCACATTTAATCAGAGAACCATCCAGCGGCTCCCCGGCGGAGCGCGAGAGCTCCCTCCGCGAGAGATGCTTCGCGTCCATACGGCCGAGGCGATTAAAGACGCATCAGCTAAATGAGTTCTCTCTCGCCGTGGGTTGTGACACACTAGGCCTTGTGTTTAAAGGAGCCAAGGGCATAGTCGGTTCTCGCTGTCGACTCTGTTGGAAACTAATGAAGCTCGCGCTGGGTAAAAGTTTCTCGTTTATGCCGATCCAACACCAGCATTTAGATGTTCAACCCCCTTTCTCAGGTTTGGAGATCAACAAATGAAGATTATTGAAATGAGTTTCTGTAAGGACTACAGAAAGGTGAAGAAATGTGAGCTAATACATATAACAGGATTAAAAATTTTTAGGATACATAGTTATCATAAAGTAAATATGTGGCATGCCAAACCAAACCTTTTGAATACATTCATTAAAATGGTAAAAAGAGAATTTAAGTAATACATTGGTAGAGCAGAGAAATGCAATTGCTGTTGTCCAAGAGGATAGTTTACCAGCCTTATTGTCCATGTTTCATTTTATATGTGTGGGGAAACATTTTTTTGTACTGACCACCTGTTGCTAAGCTAATATTCTAACATTTACTGAATTTTCTTCATGTTAGAGACTTAAAATATGCTGTACACCAAACTGAGTACTGGTTAATAGCCTAGACTATAACAAGTTTATAATCAAGAAATAATTCAGAGTGGCCAAACAGTATTACGGTTTCCAAATAACAATACAGTTTATGAGCAAAATGAAACACTATTTGAGCAGATTTACAGTGCTGTGCAACAGCCTCTCCCAAGTCTGAAGTTCAGCTAATATGTTTTGCACATTTGCCAGACGGAAGCATGAAGAAGAAAGGAAGGCGGAGTCAGTGACCGGGGGCAAACAAATCAGTTCCACGTCCACTGAGAGAAGCTGAATACAGAAAGAGACGGATCGCTGAGACTTCAAAGGACCATCTCCTAAGTTGGTAGTAAGCAGACACTCCTGAAGCAGCATTTATCACTGAAACGCACTGAGGAACTCGTATCTCAACCTATCACGTGAACAGACGACGACAATGTAAAGCCACACTGACCCCATCCGTACTGTTCGGTTAAGCCGGGAGGTCTACAGTTACGTTTCCTACATTCCTGTTGATGAGGCATGAAGAGAGAGCCAGACAGAGAGAGGGAGAGAATTCTCATTAAACTTTCATTGTCAGATCTTGCTCTTTACATTAATCTGAGCTGATAATTGCAGTTAAATAAATAAAATAATAAAATCATCTTCAAATTAACAATATGAATAAGAGCCCATCTATGAATAAGATGTATGAATAAAAGCCATGTAAAAAATACATTAAAATGTAAAAAAGGATACCATTTTGCTCATTGAGCATACATTTTTCTAAAAAAAAAAATCAGGTTTGTAGAAAATAATTATGCAATGAATTTTGGTTGTAACGACATTTCTATAAAAAAGGAATAAGTGTACAAGTGTGTGCTAGCACAGCGTTCTTACTTTTCACTCTTTGTATATCAGTACGTTTTAATAGCTCCCGACAGAATTTGCTGATTTAAGTGTTTCTGTTCGGAGCGAGCTTTACTTAAAAAGAAAAAAAAATCCTGACCTCTGCTGGCCGTGATTAGTAAAATGTTGGACTGTACAGATTGAGCTCAATTTAAGACGTTTCTCCTGTTGTGACACCATTAAAATGTCAACGATTCTGACACTGATACGCTGCAGAGATTTAATATAACATTCAGAATTGTTCAGATATGGCAATGATAAATCCGTTAGAGCTCATTCATGCTGAAGGAGTATTCAAGAGGCCATATAACATCGTAAAACCTTTACAATATTTATGGTGTTGATTTATGGAGGTCATCTACCTGTTTTCCCTTTAAACAAGGTTCCAGAAATGTCTTGGGCTAATATACATCACATTTAATAGTGGTGAAAGTGCTATTTTTTCCTGTCAGTTTTTAAATGTTAAAATGTTATGCCCATTAGTTATATGAACTATGATCTCAAATGTGGAGCAGAAATTCTTGGAGGCATTGAAACTAAAGCATCACTTCTGTTTCTGTACAATTCACTGTATCAGAGAAACAGACTATCATCTGTAAATAGGTTGGAACTATAAGTGGCCAACCCATCCCCGTCTTTATGATTTTAACTGTGTAAGAAAACTCACACAAGTCCAGCATTTTTTTTTATATAGTTAATGACCAAATTAGGATCAAGACCAACACACACACACACACGATTTCCACTACATCTCCACATTAACATTATGGACATGCAATAGAAAAGAAAAAAAATGGTGCCCAAAGATAGTTGATTAATAACTAGATACACGATAGATATTGTATAAAGTCGTACTAAACACGTTTCAGATCACTGGCTGTTGGGACACAGTTCCAGAACCTTCAGTGCATACGCTCCTTACAAATGCACTAGTAGTTATATAGTATGTCCTGCAACACCACAGGAACTATACTTTAGAATCACTTGATGCTGTGTTTTGCCGCCACCTACCGGCTAAACGATGCAAGCACAAAACACAATGCGACACACACCCTCTTGGTGATACATGGAGTGACATGGAACAAACGCAAAGACCACCGTCAACAAAAGGCTTGCTTTTACCCCTTAAGATCGGTAATACGACTATTTAAACAAACATCAAATATATAAATATTCAAACAAACAATATGTTATACACTATGTTAACCAATGGCCACACGAAGAAATGGCCACCGTACGTGTCAAAGTGGACAGCGCTAAAAATTACTATACAGTAACAAAAACTTTAAATCAAATATCAAAGTGTAAATGGCTAATTGGCTTGACAGTGAAAATCAACACACTCCTGCTAAGCACAATTTCATACAGAATCTGAGGCAACGAGGGGGGGTGGTGGATCATCCAACTTCAGCACAATTTAAAAAAATAGTCTCTTGAAGAAAGTGCATCCACACCTCAATTTTTAAGTTATAAATGTGAAGATTGGTTCTGACTATCCTTGGCTCGTACTGTTTTCAGATACCTGAAACAAAAAGCAGAAAACGCATAGTTAAATTCACACATAACGCCAACATCTACAGATGTTCTTGCAAGCTTGAGCGGTCCTTTCAGTAACTCTCTTAAGTCATATGTACTGATTCTGTTAGCAAGTTCTGATCCAAGGTTAATTTATTTCAGTAGTATATCAGTCAGTAGGTTTCATTCATGTGTTTAGGTTCTTGGCTGGGTAGAGTGGCAGCAGCAGTGATCCAGTGGTGAAACAAATCAGTTTCATGTCCACTGTGAGAAGCCGAACACACAGAGACGGATTGCAGAGACAGAGATGGACTTCAAAGGACCATCTCCTAAGTTGGTAGTAAGCGGACACTCCTGAAGCGGCATTTATATTAAATAAACGGGATACATAGTAATCTTTGAGTGGCCAAACATCACTTTCTGGAAATTTCGAAATGTATAATAATACAAGAATGTTACCCTGAGCGTGTCCGAGGCTCTGCGTAACTCCTTTATGACTGATGAAAGTGCTTCGGGGTTGATTCCCTGCTCACACAGACGGACGCATATCGACAAAGACTCCATGTCGAGTCCAGTATTAAGAAGTCTTGAGATCTCCAGGAGAACTGTGAAGTGCAGAGACAAATGCGTGTCTGCAAGTGGAAACTGAAGTTTTTGTTTTAACTGTAAAGAATTTAAGATGTCACTTGGTCACCCTTTAATTAATCTTTAACGGCATGACTAAATTAACCAATATTACGACACAGTGCATTAGTATGTTAACAATAGCTAGTGTGGCGAGTACAAGTGTTCTGTCCCTTACTTTAAGCAAGCGACTGTCAGACTGTCAACCAGGTCGCAAATTAGCTAGCTAGCCTAGCCACTTTTTAACTGGGTAAGCTAGCTCGTTCGCCAACATATGTTAGCTCGCTAGCTAACCTGCTGTCATGCAGATAGTTAGATAGGTTAGCTAACTAGCTAGCTAGCTTTTTCACTAGTTCACTAAGGATCTGAGACTCTCAGCACAACTGTACAATTAAATGCAACACAAATTATGAATTATAGTAACCCACTCTGTAAGAATTTGCAAACTTACCATCCATTGTTTCCCGGACAGCATTCATATTTGTATTCGCGGCACTGGCCATGACAACTTGCTAGTTAGCTAGATAGCTATCTAATGTTTGCTAGAGCAAAAACGATGCCTTCTGTCAGTTGTATCTTCTTGCTGATGACTTTATTTTAGCTTTACCTTGCTGAGGAAGATATATCTGTTCCGCTTTATAACTATATTAACATTTATATTAAATGGACGAGAAATGAACTGCCAGGTCATCTGAAGCTAGCTGTGCCCACTTGCATTAACTGTAACCAGCTAGGTGTAGCAATAAAGTTTTAGAATATTTGAAAAGGAAGTTATAAACGTCACATTTGGGGCGTTGAGCTGATTGGCCATGTTGTAATCGTCTTGGTTATGATTGGCTCGCGTATCTTGAGGGAAAATTAAATCAAAAGTTTGAACCACTTAGGAACCACTGCGCAATCCAGGTTACGTTGGTGTGTGAGTACCTTGCCAGCAATAGCTGCAGTTTTTTCTCAACTGCCTTCTATCATATATACATATAGCAGATATAAGTTGGTTTGTGGATGCAGTCAGTTTCACGTAATAATAATTATAATCCTTCTACTATTTAAAAATCATGCTAATCATAACTGATCCATCCAGTGATTAACGTTAGCTAGTTTGCTAGATTTTCTTAACTAATGGCATTAGCTAACACTTTTATTAGCTAATTTAAATAACTTAAGATAGCGATCTAACTAATTTATTCATTATTTGTTCCTATCCTTTGTTTAATGTAGTTCTCTACATTATATCCTTTGTTTAATGTAGCTTGCCGTGGATACTCCTGCAGAAATCAGTAACCTTGATGCCTGAGAATGGGAGATGTAGCCGAGCTTCAGATAACGCCCGAAACTCCAGGAAGACAAGCTATTCTCAACCCTTTCGAGAGTCCCAATGACTATCACCACTTGCACGAGTCTCTCGTAAACAGTCCGTCGGAGTTCAAGTGCTCCAAGGCTTTCTCGGCTGTAAGTAAGACGGACAGTGTTTAATATGTACATGGGTTTTATGCACAGTACTGGATAATTCGAGTAGCATGTCCAGAACCTAGAATGTGCTTGAATACTCACTGTATTACACGGCTGTTTGGTGTGTACCGTTAGCTATTCTGAAAGGAACTGATGTAAAGAAATGTGTTTCAGACACCGGCAAAGTTCAAGTGGTCCATCGACGAAATGTCAAATCTCCTGCCTGTGCACATAGACCCCGAAGACATTCACCGTCAGGCTTTATATTTTAATCAGACCAGGTATCTAGCAGTGATGTGTGTCTAAAAGAGTTGTTGAACAGTTGAAGTCTAACCACTCATTATTGTGTCATAACTTGTTTCCTTTTCTTGTCTTATACCAAGAATGGACTCGGAAGTTGAGGCAAAACGTCAAATTGCAATTGAACAGGTACAAGTTTCAGTGATTCATCTAAGTCGTATAAGGATAGAGTAATTGAAAAGCTGAATAAAGATTTTATCTGTCATGCTGTTATATTATTGTATCTGCTATGCTGGATGTGCCATTATTCCAAACAAAAAAGCAGATGGGAGGTTCACATAATTAAAATAAAATTCTATTTTGTTGACTAGTTTTTTACTAAAGGTCCTATAGTTCCTTCGCCATGGGGCCCACCAGGAAGTAAACAATCAGTCCAGAGTAAGTCATGTCATTGTGTAAGACTGCTTGTTTTTTTGTATATTATGATACGAATTATCATTTTTTTATTTGTACTATGCCAGAGGTAAAAAACAAAAACATAAATATTGTCCATTTTATTGAAGGTTCCTTGTCCCCGCTTGTAATGGAAGAGCCACAGTCCTCAAAGAAAACCAATGGTTTGTGTTTCCATGTCCATGTCCATGTTACTGGAATATGCTGAGTTTGTTTTTGAATGACCTCTGACTGTGACTGTTGTGGGGATTCCAGCAATGTGTCAGACAGTCCTGACTTTACCTGTGGACTTCAATCTTGAAGAAGTATTAGGTAAGTATTAGTATTAGGCATTATCTCCAACATTGAGATACTTCTATAAATGGCTATCTCAGAAATGGCCATCATGCGTTTATAATCCCACCCAGGTAATCACTACCGGCTGGAGGAAGTCTCTGAGCAGGTGCAGGAGAGCCTAAGCTCCTCCTCCCTTAGACGGAAGCTTTTCCGGGACGGGCGCACCAGCGGTTCCGAGTCCTCCACTCCGTCCAGCCCGGACAGGGAATCCCCTGCCGGCAAAGCCACGTTGTCATCGTCTGTCGTCGTCTCACCACTGCGCTGTGGGATTGCCACCAACACACCTTCATCTGTGAGTGCCGAACACAGGGAAAAACAGATCACCGACCTCCAAATGATTTAACTGGGCTGTTTAAACTTCTACATTCCTGTTCTGGGAATAATCTAAAAAATCATGATCTATGTGATGTGCTTTTCCTATACCTAAACCTAATCTTTTAAAAAAAAAAACATTTATTAGGGTGTAGATATCAGTTCTTTGTTGTTATTATTGTTGTGTTTATAAAAAGAACTCTTTTGACATTTAAGATGAAACATGGTTTGAGTCAGAGAGACCTGACTCAGTAAGAACTCCTGTTCCTTTCATAATCATGTGTTTTTATTGTTCACATTCCACAGGGCCAGTTCTCGTCCAGTCCTATTCAAGACCGGTGTCGTGCTTACAGCCTGGGCAGTTCAACCAGCCCCATGTTTCCAGAAAGGTCTTCTCCAGTGTTTAAGTCCCCCACGGTGTCACCCATCAACCTTCAGCACCCACTAACACCTCTGTCGGGTATAGACATGCATGCTTTTTTACTTTATAGCACTTCGGTGGTTAATTTGTTGCTGGTAGCTGTTTTAATGCAGATTAATACAAAACCAGCTGTTATGTTTGATAAATATGGGCTTACATTAAAGTATTTTTCCGTTGTCCTAAGGTGAGAGGAAGAATCTGTTCTTTGTATCGCCTGACTGTTTACCTTCAGGGAGCCGCAGCAAGGCTGTAAACCGTTGTGGCGAGAGCCCGTACGTTGAGGGTTGTTCTCCGATACGTAGCTGCTCCCCTCTCCACCGCCGCCCGCCGAACATAGCCAGTACTTGGGCATCGCCCATTCACATCTCCCCCATCTTCCACCTGGAACTCCAGGACAAGGAGAACTTCCACACTGACGAACCCTTACCTAGCATGGACCTGGACGCCTGTTCGCCGGCACCCTGCCCCCATCGCCAGGGCCTTCACCCTGGGCGCAGCGAGTGTCACGCCTCCCCCTCCGGTCTGGAGCGGATGGAGCAGAGCGAGGCGGAGGAGGGCGGCACGATGAGCCGCTTGGGGAAAGGGCGACGTGAGGCTGTGGAAGGCGAGGGGGTGGAAGAGATGGTGGGCGGAGAGGAGTTCCTTCCCGAGGAGGACACGGCGTCGCCGGCTCGCCTGGCTAACTCCCGCGCTGGCGGGGCGTCTCACGTGGAGAGCACACGCATGTTCGTGTCCCTGCTGGCTGAAGGGAGCGTCACACCGTATGACGTCAGCATGCAGGTCGGTATGCGCGCTGTCAACTGAACAATAAACGTTAGAACTCCACCTTTCCGGCTCGGACAGCCTAAACGTTAGTGACCCAACACTGCACTGGCTGTTAATGCTTGTTGAGTATGAAGCTAGGAAGTGCTGTACTGAACATGGGTGTTATCCAGTCACCCCTGAAGCCTCAGCTAATGTCTCCATGGCTACAACTGATGTTAAGCTGCTGCCTTTGATGTTTACTGGTCACGACACTCCAGTAGATGAGCTGAGTGTCTGTAACAGGTTTACTTGACAGAAAACGGTAATGAAGCTTGGTTGGTGAGGAGCAGCTGTAGGAAGGGCTGGGACTCGCCTCAAGCCACTCCTGTTAGCCACAATCACCTTCCCTCATGATATATGCTAATAAATATGGGCTATTAGGCACTTATTAGCAGCATGCAAATTGTCATAATTGGCGATTCTCATTAATTGCTAGTTATATTAACATTAATTGGTTTAACTATTAGTTTAAAATAGTTTAGTTTTGGGTTTTTTTCCTTGCTTACATTTCGCATTTTTAATTGAATTTTAAAAAATTGAATTGTTTGTCTACTTTGCTCAGACAAAACTGGATGTTTCACAGAAAAACAGTTGTCTTGTCCTGCACCATTTATAGAAACATTTTCTATGCTGTCTAATTGTTTACTATGGTGAAACTATGGCCGAGGAACGAACGGCCAAGGATCAGTTCTTCCCTGTCTATGAATGATTTTTTTTGACATATAAAGGCAAGCCCTGATCCCAGATCAATCCTTCATGCGTGGCTTTTGGAGGCTGCTTGGCCTGAGTGTGATCCCTCCCTCGTGCTCTGTGTCCAGGTGGACAGTGGTTATAACACGTACTCCACATGCACTACGAGCCTAATGGACGCCATCAGCTCAGAGAGCCAGAGCAAAGAGCAGCAGGAGTCACACACAGCTGCAGAGGAGGGACTCGCTTACGCTAAACACACTAAGTCGAAGGTAACGCGCACACACACACACGGGCACACACGCGCATACGGGCACGCACAGTAGAGGGCAATTTCGTTTTAGTTTAATCAGGGTGTGGTTTCAGTTAAAATGTTAGACAATGAACACATTAATCAAAGGGATCGTTTTATTTTACACCGTACTATGTTCAGTTATTGTGTTCACACTTGTTTAAAGTTTAGATTGGGTTCCAGGAAGTGTTAACCATGATTCGGTTGAAATTCTCACTGTATGAAACAGACCGGCAGACCAGTGCAGACGAACCGTCAGGCAACGAGTAAAAACCCTTGTGACGCCTTTCAGCTTTTAAGTCCTCTCGGCTGAACACCCCGCTCAACACGAGGGACGGATCATTTCTCTCTCCTCACACAAACCTCAGGACTACAGGAGTGTTTACCCGACGTTTTCATACACAGCTCGTGCAGTCATAGACCGTGAATACTGACATGCTGGCGTTAGCACTGCTTACACACGTGTCTTGAATATTTAACGTTACAGATATCATTGTGCATTCTTACCTCAAAAATGACATGACACATGGGAAATGAGAAGACTTGACATAAGACATATTGGTTAACTATTTAACAAGTTTTTTTTATAGTCTTAATGATTGAATTTTGATTGTGTATTGGCATTAATTGTGTTACTCAGCTGAATTTTCCTCTTTTTTTGCAATTTTTGTACATGAACATAGCTATTTATATGAATTCCTAATCACAACCACTGAAGTGCATATCGGAGTAATTATTTGCATGCTAAAAATTTGCTCTGTGCGCTATGGAACGTTTCCACTAAATTGCAATAAAGGATTTTGATGAATGATATTCTGAACACAGCGTTCACTTTACCCTCCATGTCTCTCTCCAGTCATGGTTACGCAGTGAGCATTTTACTTGTTCTTTGGTTTAGGGGCAAGGCATCTCGGATAAGATTTGTATCTCACGTGTGTACAGTTCACCACAGATGAAGCGGCACTATGTAAAGTGCTCTGCACCAGTGTCCTTTTGAAATGAACACAGCGCTAGTATGTAGAACGGAGCGCGTGTCATCCCATAACGGTTATGAGAAAGTGAAGGACTTGAACTAAATCAATGGTTTAATGCACTGTTTGTTAACTCCTCTAGTAGATGGATTGGAGTGGGAATGTGGTAAAAATCCTTGCCAGGATTTTGCTCAAGCTTCCTGGATTTTCTAATTAGCGCAAACCAGGTAAAATTTGTTTGTGGAATCAACTTAATCTAGGATTCTTGAGCAAAATCCTACTTTCTGAACCTGGAATGTTCACCTCTGGGTGTATGTGAGTTTGTACCATCAACCCTCTCACAGTAATGTTACATATTGATCGAAGATGAGTCATATCTGTACACATGCAGTTACCTAGTCCTGCAGTAATGTTGCACAGAATTTGGGTAAATCCTATCTGTACACAGGAAATGAACACTGTCTGCTCTACACTGAATAGCCATTACACAATCATTTTTGGTTCAAACCAGACCAGGGAAGGGAAACAGGATGTGGTCAATACTGAAGCCTTTATGCCTGTGAACTACATGTGGATAGGTGAATAGGTCTAGTTCTGAAAGGTATCTGCCTGAATTTAATTTAAAAATGACTAAATAATTCATATACGGTATTAAGCAAAGTGTACCTATGCAACCTAAACCAGTTTTCTTTGAAATGATCCTGAAGAGTGTTGAATATAACTATCAGATGTTTATCCCTCATTATCTCTGGGAATAGGTTAGGCAGCATTTGAATCAATCTGAACTTATTAATGTGACTTGTGTATAAATAACATTTGTTTAGTTTAAAAAGTTTTTATTTGATTTGCCCTACAGTTAAAAAAATCATGCTGCTCCTGCACACAGTTTTGTGGAGTCTTGTGAGTCAGTGGTAGATAAAGTGCTCCATGTCCAATCTTTATATAATATAGATCCACAAAACCAGCTGTTAGCGCGTGTGGAGTGTTTGCAGGCCTTTGTTCCTACTGGGATGTTCTCTGTACAGTAGGCTGTTGACACTAATGTATCTGTACAGGACTGAAGAGCAAAATATTTACATTCATAAAAAAACAACAAAAAAAAAAACAACTACAGAAAAAAGGAGGGTTGAGAGGAAAGGCTACACAGAGCTGGTCGCTTCCCATGGTGACTCAACGGTCCAGTTTTGGTTTCTTCGCTTCTGGTTCTGGTTCTGGTAACACTACACTGACACCAGGGATCTGAAAGAAGACAACCAACTTCAGCATCACTGCTTACATAACTACTTGTTATATATGGTACAGCACACACACACTATTACCAATATTACTGAATTAATGATCAAGTCTGTAAGTGATCTGTTTTCCTTATGGACTGTTCAGTATATTTAGACTGTGAACACCGTACACCAATACTCCACATACTACTCTGTGGGCCCTTTCTGTCTGAGTATCATCTTTGTTCTGTTTAATACTCAAGACAGAATGCTCTCTGTGAGCTGAGCGTGCCATACTGGGTTGAGAGGCAGGAACGTACCACTGGCTCCACCAATGCCATCCTGATCTTCTGGTGCTGGATGTTGGAGGCGTCCAGGCTAATGGTCACTTTGACTTTATCGAACATGTGGAAGGTGTGCAGATTCTCCACCGTCAGACTGGGGCCCTGAACCCAACAAAAGACACTATTACAGTAACCGAGTCGAGGCACATTTGGACATGTATATCAGTGTTACTGAATACTCTCCACACGTCTAATAGGATGTGAAATGACACCAGACCATATATAAATGCCAAACAAACATAACTAGGGAATGTTTACCATCTTGTATGATAAACATGTACTAGTTATCATTCTGAGCGATGGAGGTGTTCTAGGTGTAGCTCAGTAGTATTTTGGGGAGTTTCCTTTTAAACGGTGCCAGCACTAGCCGTCAGAGAACCTCAGAATCGAAGCAGAGCCTTGGGCTAGGCTTGTCCTTGTTCTCGAAGAACACTGTGCCCTCCAGGCCAAACTTAGGAATGAGGATGATGATGGCATTCTTCCTCACAAAGAGGACGAA
>JAOYMR010000013.1:8828800-8849636 GCA_025802075.1 Tenebrosternarchus preto | reverse complement strand
CCCCCCCCCCCCCCCCCCCCCCCCCCCCCCCCCCCCCCCCCCCGCCCCCCCCGCGCCCCCCCCCCCGGCGGCCCCGCCCCCGCGCCCGCCCAGTTTGTTGTTTTTTTTTTTTAAACGAATGAATTTTCAGTGAAGGGTTAGAGTTGAATTCAGTGAGTTTTTTTTTCTACTGCCTTTATCCTTCACCATTCACTGCGCGCACACACTGCTCACAAAAAGTTTGGGATATTTGGCTTACGGGTGAAATTTCAGGATGAACCTAAAATGCACTCTAATCTTTACAGGTTAACTTAATGCGAACTTCCCTAAACTTTTGAATGCACATGTCCAACTTGTTCAGTGTTTCAGTACTTTTTGCACAACTTGCAAAAACAACAAGGAGTTTAAACAACAAAACTCACAACAGGTGTTTGATCCATGAATCGAGCGCTAAATTTCCTGGTTCAATTAGAATTGGAATTTAAACAGTCCTACTTATCATGCTCTTCACATTTTAATATTACGAGACTAAGACGACGCCTAACAATTGATCAACAGTACCTCTTCAAACAGGATGTTTTCGGACAGATGAGGCCCCTGATCTTAGGTTGCAACAGAGAAAGAGAGACCGGAAGAGTCACAGAAAGGCATAGAAGTGGACGTCCTTTGGTCACATCACATACTGATTACCGCTTTGTTGTAAAACAGCACCCCCTGCTGAGCCGGATGAATGCAACACAACTCCAGGCACATTTTAAAGGAGGTGAGAGGCACCCAAGTGTCACGCCAGACTATTCAAAACCATTCACATCAGCGTGGTCTGTGATGATGCACATGCATCATCATCATCATCATCTTGCATGGCATTTAAGTTAGACGATGGACCAGGAGGGCCTCAGTGCTGTTCACCGAGAAGTCGATTCACACTGAGCAGAAATTATGGGCGCCAACAATGTTGGAGACGTCATGGAGAGTGCTATACATCAGTCACTACTGTCACCAGACGAGCCTCTGGTGGTGGTGGTTTGGGCAGGTGTGTCTAGCCAATATGGAACAGCTCTACACATTGTAAATGGTACAGTGACAAACCCATACTATTTGAATAACATCATTAATCCAGTCATTGTGCCTCTGCATGAACAACACGAGTCTAATTTCATCTTCATAGACGCCGGTGGTCCAGCTCATTGAGGTCGCATCATAAGGGAACGTCTGCTGGAGACTGGGGTACCTCAGATGGAGTAGCCTGCACTTTCTCCAGATCTGAATCCCACAGAAAAATTATGGGAGCAGCTGAATCTCCTTGTAGACGCTCATAACTCTGTACCCCAGAACCTCAATGATCTGAGGGCCACCATTCAAGAAGAATGGGATGCCATGCCTCAGCAGACAAAAAGCCAACTTGTGAAAAGTGTGAGACTTCATTGTCGAGCTGTAATTGATGCTCAAGAGCACGACAAGTTACTGTAACACTGACCTTTTTTATTGCGGTATTACCCAGCACTGGTTTTTGTTTCAATAAACTGTTTGAGATGAGGAAACCACCACTGTATGCCTTTACTTAAATATCACTGTAGTGTGAACTTTTTTGTTTTCCATAAATTTCACCCAAAAGCTGAATATCCCTAACTATCCTTAACTTGTGAGTAATGCACATATAGTAGTTTCCCTAGGATTCTCATAAGGAAAAAAAAACTTGAAATGAATACAGTTTGAAAGTACATCGGCTGCTTCCAGCGTATTACACGACATGACCCTTCTAGGCAAACGATACCTGTGATGTTCGTTGGTAAATGTATAAAAATGTTTCTCCTTGTCATGAAGTGCGTCTTTGATCCGCTTGTAAATTGGGGCACTTCTGTGTCTCACTTCCTGTAAGACCGTCTGAAGAATGATCACATTCCTTATCAAGGGGTCCTCAAGAATATCGATCTGTCAGGATTGGAACAGTATATCCATAAATGGGCGATCCATATAAGACGCTTTGGCAACCCTCATGATCCGAAACATTTCCTGAACATTTTATTTACTTTTGCGAACATTAAAGGTAACGTACGACGATTTAAGATGGCCGAGATATAAGAATATCAAAAGGTAGCAGCTCACGTCTCTGTTATATGAATAATAATAACAACGAAACACAGACGCTTTCAACCTTCAGTAAATTTCGACTTTTGATTTTATTAACTGTTAGTGTTGGCCCTGGAAGCAGAATCTTGTCTAAAAACGTTACTACATATCCCACAAGGCTAGCTAGCCAAAATACTACTAAACGTGATGGCTAGCTAGCTGGCTAGCTAATGTAAACCTTCCCTTGAATGAATCTGAATAGAAACATGCTGCATTTATATTCACCGTCTAATTCACAAAGAAGATTAAAGTCATACCTGGTGTAGAACTACATTCGTGTCTGGGATTAAATAGTGAGGATATGTGCAGAGATTACTCTCGATACATGCATCCTGTTGGAGCACCGGGGAGTCATCTTTACACTCTCTACAAATTTCACTGCCACACCAAATGTCGTCTCGCAGATAGTGTTCACGTACTATTTTCAGCACTGCACCCGAACGGGTCTTTTTAACAAAGGTTTTGGACTTTAACATGGTTCAAGCGCTAGAATTTTTTGAGAGCTGCTACGTATAAACACATAGCACAGAAACCCCACGTGTGAATTGCCGGGCCAACTACACACGTTTCCGGGGATTTACAGGAATAAACAAATTTCCCCACCAAATGTACGACATAATTGCTCTAATTATTATGATAGAATTATGATTTACATTGCGAATAAACATTTGTACTAATATTAATGAAGTAAAATATACGTGTAGGTCGAAACAACTGATCTTATGAACTCCGCAAATGATCATAGTAGGCCATTACATTTTGCGTGCTAAAAAGATTTCACCAGTAGAGGGAAGCATAGTAAATCTTTTTGGGATATGTGACGACGGTTTCCCCAGCTGCAAATGTCGAAATGTCTCTGGTTTTCTCTTGTTTATAATGTAAAATCTTCACGTTCACTGGTTTATCATATTCTGTGTGTATGCAACTACAGACCTGATATGTATACAATATCTGCAACTAGATAACATAATTTCATCATGGTTTGATAAAATGTCTCATTGTCACTCTTAGTAATGGTCTGATATCAAAACAAAACCACTGTCAAAGTGCTAGTCGCTTTTAGTGTGGTGTGTGTGTGTGTGTGTGTGTGAGAGAGAGAGAGAGCTATCCCAGACATACAGGTCACACATTACACCTCGGTCTGTCTCTGACCTGTCATGTTTACTCATCGAAAAGAGTTTCTCATCTCCACACAACTGCACCCACACTGCAACCCAAACACTACATGCCCTTATGACTCACACATCTGCTCTATTTCAGGAGTGTTTACAGTCACTACTGCTGTTCCACACTCATAGATTCCTGCTGATAGGGTGAGTAGCTAAATGATGTGGCGGTTGTTGCACAACTACAACAATTTGTGAAAGGATACATGCTTTCGGCATGTTGACAAATGTCAAGTAGGTCCTGGAGGTCTCCAATGGGCAGCGGTTTAACAGTGTCCCGTTAAACACCATCCCGCGGGCTGTGACACATGGAAAATAAGTCTAAAGCATTGACTGCAGCCAAAAAAAAAAGCGCGTGAAAAAGAAGAGGAGATACAGATAGGCCGGGTGTTCATTATACGGAAGTCTGATTTTAGAGGTGTTTAAACTCAGGGGTTCCCTGATCCTGATCATCAGTTAATTATCGAGTTTTGATTGTCATTCAGAAACTGAATAAATAGTTTCGTCAGAGATTTTTTTTTATAACAGGGTAATGTAATATCTTAAATTAAAAATCACAAGGCCATATGCAAAATCTACATTTTCTTTAATTAATAGCATGTAGGTTTCCAGTATTTTATAGCCCACTAATAACATACAAATGTACTGTTGTTTTTCTAAAATAAGCCGCGCACGTGGTCCACGTGACTATCGCTAAAAAGAAAACATGGCGGCGCCCTGTGCAGCAAGGGGCGTGTTCAGATCAGGTAAGAATCTTGTTTATACATTTTACTTAACCAGCATTGCACCTTATTCAAGCGATGTTTTTAACGATCTCCAAAGTGTAATTTAGCAAACATACTGCTTTCCCTCCTTATGCGTTGTGCCCGTTTGTTTATTGTATTATTCGCAATTCAGAGAAGCACGAGAAACAAATAAGAACCGCCAACAATCATTTATTCAGGAAGATATTGCTTTTCCTTTAAAGATGGTTCGCTAAGATGTGAGATCCCTTATGGCTCAGCAGGTAGCCTAACAATCAGAGATGCTGACGTACTTTGGTCCTGCGGTCACGACGTGAATCATGTCTCATCTCGTTGTCGTTGCAGCTGTCGATAGGCAAATCGTTCGGCAAATTCAATTCGGCAATTGTCAGTCAACGAATAAAAAAATGTCCTTTTTAAAATTCGCTCGGTATAATTCCTTGCATGATCCAAAGCAGGCATGCTCTACGTAGCTGGGGCTGCCTAGATTGGCGAGCTAGCCAACAGATATTTGCGAAGTAATGAAGTCCTTTGAAAAAGTTTCTGTTTTTTTACAAGAGAAGTCATGGACTGTTAAAAATCTGACATCTTTCACGACACCTGCCACATGTTTATCTCATGTTTATCTTAAGCATAGCAACCTAGCTATTCCGTCAAAAGTGAACATTCATGCACGATGAAATTAAAGCTACCAGTGTCGTCTTCTACTGTCATATTGTACTGTACGAGATACCTCAGACTACAGCTACATTTAATTATGTAGGCTGCACAGGAATGGGGAGGTTTGGCGCTCTGTAGAAGGGAGCTCTCAGCACCACAGAGGAGGCTTCAGTGGAGCCTCAGTTCACTCCACATCCTAAGCCATATCCTTTCTTTTGATCACGCGCCACCCACATGTCTGTGCTTACACCCATTCGTTCTTTCTTTTAATTTCTTGCTTTCATTCATGCCCTTTTGCTTTTTTTGTCTTTCTCTTATCCACCCTTTCTTTTTCTTTATTTCTTTCTTCTATACACAGTTTTTCCTTTCTTTTGTTTATTTTCTTTCTTTCTTTCTTTCTTTCTTTCTTTCTTTCTTTCTTTCTTTCTTTCTTCCCCCTCTCTGCCAGCCTCTCTTTGACCACCTCACTTCCTGTGCCACTGGTTTCTTCATCAGAGAAGGCATTAGTCTGTGGCTTTTCCTCCCCACTCGATCTCCCTCTCCCCTCACCCCTCTCACTCCTTCTCTCTCTCTCTCTCTCTCTCTCTCTCTCTCTCTCTCTCTCTCTCTCTGACCTATCTATCTGACGTTTTTCTATGCCCCCCCCCCCCATCTCGTAGAACTGGGTCTGTTCTAGGGCTGTGGTTCCTGAATCCTGTTTGTACCACACTCCTGTTTGTACCACACTCTACCTTTGCGCCTTTCTTCCTAAGCGTCACTTGTTGGTCTTGCAGTAGTCTGGCTTGTTGCTGTTTTGCTTGTTGTTATTGATGAACCTAAATTTTACTTGGCCCAGTGTCACTCTCAGTCACAGGCTGACAGAGTGTCAGCTGCAGCGCTGAGTGTTCTAATTTGAGAGAGAGCAAGTGAGGAAGTGAGTGAGCTTCTCTCCAGATGTGTCAGCATTCTGAGCTCTGAACACTGGAATCAACGTTCCTACAAAGCCGGAAATGTGTAGAATAGCTTGCTTGCATTTTTGCATCTAATTGATCTTTCTGGTACTTGGTCTTACTGAAGGATAGGACATTTATATTTGGTAACAACTGACAATTTTTTTCACTTGAATAATCCATTGGAATTTGCCATGAATTGAACAAACTGAAGTCGTGTGTCACGTTGCTGTTTGTGATCCCAGGCGGCCGGTAAGTGTGTGTGTGTAGAATTGGTGCTGGCCTTGTGCTCTGCTTGGACTAAGTCTGTGTTAAGTGGCCGTGTAATAACTGTGTCATGGTCGTCCTTTGTTTGGGACGGGGACTGCGGACAGGCCTCTCGGCGCTACTGCAGTGGCCAGCGCGGTTGCCTGGGTGCCAGTGCCGCCCGCCCTCTGCCCAGAGCCAGCCTTGCCGGCGCTTCTTTTGGAGGAAGTGGACGAGTTCCCACCGCGTGGTCTGGCCGGCTGTGGTTCGGCCGCCTTACGACGTGCCCAAGGTAACGGCGAACCTTCTAAGGCTGAGGGCTCACTGCCTGCTAGGCGCACACCAGAGACACTCCCACTAAGGCCTGGCTCCATGGAAATGGGTCAAGAAGTGTAGTTCAGTCAGAAATGCTAATGTTGGAAACGGCTATCAGTTGACGTTGTGCAAACGACATGCTAATTTGTGGATCCTGGCTCCCAGAATTGAGCCGTAATGTGGCTGGTCAAGTGGTTTAACCTTAGTTTTGGGTTAAATATCAAAGACAGTGTTAATACTCTGACAGAATTTATGTTTAGACTAGGATTAGATTTGGAGTAGACTGGAGACATCTAGGCCATTATGCTGGTATGGTTTTATAATAGTAATTATGACCAATCATTTTGGTCATCAGTATAAGCCTGTCAGAGTTTCATACAGGGTGTGATCTTTTGTCTATATCCTTACTCTCAGCAACACTTTAGCATCAGTATCAGGAAAATTGGACGTTTTCAAAGGAGCCATGTTTTAGCTAGTTTATTTTTATTTATTTATTTTTTGCACTTTTACGTTTTTATTGTACTTGACTGGAGTCACACTCATCATCACTTTGTTGTTTTGCGATAGTCTGATGAAGTTAGTTTATTAAGACTTTCTGAGATCCCCGCCCACAGATTGTAGTTTCGAGGACTGTTGCTAGGACCATAAACTGAGTGACGTGTTGTATCCACTATAACGGTGTTCATTAAACCATGTATTGTCAATACGGCTGTTCTCAATCCCGGGCTGTACAGGTCCAGACTACACTAATATACACTCACAGAATCATATTATACGACAGAGTAACATTCTAACAGTATAAATGATATTTGGTCATTACTGTAATGATGAAGGGTACTGTCATAATCTTTATTTTTCAGTCATTCTCACTCCATTTGAGTTCGGTTATTTACATGAATCTTCACAGAAGTTAGGAGAAGAACAGGCTATAAAAACACATGTTGAAACTCTTGCAGTAATTATTTCCCCTCTCTCTCTCTCTCTCTCTCTCTCTCTCTCTGTCTCTCTTCTCATCTCTCCCCATCTCTCCCCATCTCTCTCTCTCCTTCTCTCTCTCAGCACATCCAGAAGCCGGACTATGTCTCGTCCAGCACGGTGCCTGAGTGGCCCGTTTACATTGAGCTTAAGGACCAGGAGCAGATTAAAGGTTTGAGGAGAGCCTGCCAGCTCGCCAGACACGTTCTCCTCCTCGCTGGAAACAGCCTCAAGGTAACTTCTGTTTTGAGAACATTCCAGAGTTTTATGCAGAACATTCCACTTCAGTGTGCATTCTGTAGCAATCTAGAACATGGTTTGTTTTGGAAATGGTGATGGCTGCTAGATCCATGTTGACACAGCACTAGTAATTTAAATTTTAAAAGAGAAAACCAATAAGAGAAAGATTTAAATGTTTCATTAGAGATTTATTTTGTCCTGAGCTGAGATCAGACAATGAAAATACTTTAAACAGAAAGCCTGAAAGTACATCTGAATATGAGCAAGGATGAACTCAAGACAGTGTTGGGAACCTACGATGTTTTAACCAGTAGTGCACTAGACCCTTAAAACGGTTCCATCTTGGGCTGTTTTAAAGTTGGAGAAGATTCATCTTGATTGTAGAATCTCCATTTGTAGATTTGGAATGACCCAGGGCTTGTTTTGACCCCAGGTTGGCATGACAACGGATGAAATCGACTTCATTGTACACCAAGAAGTGATCAGACACAACGCCTATCCCTCCCCCTTGCTGTATGGTGGCTTCCCCAAGTCTGTCTGCACGTCCGTAAACAACGTGATTTGTCACGGCATACCAGATAGGTACTACCTCAGCATCAGTCTGTTTTTTTGTGTATGTAATTGTGTGTTTGTATTTGTTTTTGTTTATCTATTTTTTACTTTTCAGTCGGCAACTTCAAGATGGAGATATCATTAACATAGACGTTACGGTGAGTGCTCACACACTATTCGCTCACACACAGTCTAATGCAGTTCCTCAGCTTACTCGCACCTAATTCAGTTTTTAATGGGGTGTCTGAACAGGGAAATCTGTTTGAGCAAAGTATGCAAAACTTCTCAATTCTATTTCTTTACTTCTGTTTAAATAGGAGTAAAAAGAATACATGTACATAGTACACATCACTGGTGTCTTGGTTGTTACTTGAGTACTCTGAGGTTTTGTGCCTTGCAGGTGTACCAGGAGGGTTACCATGGAGACACCTCTGAGACATTTCTGGTTGGTTCGGTGGACAAGCTAGGCAGGAAGCTGGTGGATGTGGCGAAGCAGTGTAGAGACCAGGCCATCGCAGCCTGTGGACCAGGACAACCCCTACATGTCATCGGCAACACCATTAGGTACACCATGGGAAGAGTGTGGCTGGGTGACTATGTTTGTTTAGAAGTGTCTTAAAGTTTGTGTGTAGTTGGTGTTTGAAACTGGCAGGGAAACGTAGAAAATAGACGAAAGTAAAAATGTTCATCACACATGTCCACTTTTGTCTCCGTTTTAAAAGCCAGACGTCAAATACTGATCCACTTCCTCAGAGATGCACTCAGACACTCAACACAGTTAACTATAATTAACTGTACCACTGCAGTTGGGATCAGACCTTCCAGTGTACACTGGCCTTTATGTTTCCCTCCTTTGTCTGTGGAGAAGAATCGAATCTCTATTGAATCTTCCTCTACCGCCCTCAGAAATGATTGCACTTTCAGAGCTTTGTTTCCTGCAATAACACACACACACACACACACACACACACACCACCCACACGCACACACGCGTAAGCACACGGCACCCCACTCGAAACATGAGGATGTCACCTCCAAGACCCGCCTGTGTTAAAACTGTCTCCGCACAGAAAGAATGAAAAAGGGAGGGAACAGAGGAGAGGGAACAGAGGAGAGGGAACAGAGGAGAGGGAACAGAGGCCCAGGCTGTGGCTGTGAAGCTTCCATTTACCGCCACCGTGTTCTGAGTTGCACTGCACAGAGTTAATGTATTTCTGGGCTACCACGGAACGAGCAATTACCCAGAGTGCACTGGGGTTCTCTCCCTGCAATGGGGTGTAAATTACAGGTTAGCTCGTCTCGCTGTGCGTACATGTGTGTGTGTGTGTGTGTGTGTGTGTGTGTGTGTGAGTGTGTGTGCGTACGTGCGCGTGTGTGCGTCTATGTGTGTGAGATGTAAATTACAGGCTAGCTCGTGATGTCTTGGAGAAAGGCTGTGTCTGGCAGGCAGAGTCCAGCTCCCTGCAGAGACACACTGAAAGCCACAGGAGGCGTTCTGGAAAGAGGGCAGGGCGAGCTCCTTCCGTACCGTTTCACAGAGCACTCAGCCTCTAGGATCATGCAGCTCTTACTATGGTGGTCTGCTTAGGGCTGAGACAATATGAACATGAACAGATGATATCAGTTGCCGATATTTTCATGACTGTATCTGCCGATATCTGATATTTTTAAAGATTATTACATTTAAACATTAAAATAGAATAATATTTGGTATAACAACCAATAAAATACATTGTTCTCCATAAACATTTTTCAAATATAAAAGTACACAATGCAAAGATCACAAGTTGATCAGAAGTGATTGCACTCTTTATATAGGCTATAGGCACTAATGATCAGATTAATCTATTTTCTGACAATTGTTTAATATATGTATAACTTTTTATATGCGTGTGTGTGTGTGTGTGTGTGTGTGTGTGTGTGTGTGTATGTGCACGTGCACGTGCAAGTGTGCACATTTTCCCATGCAGCTTTCGACCTGCCTCTCTCTGAAGAAGCTGTGCTTTTGTTATTGGTTTTTTTTTTTCTCCCTCTGCCTCTCCCTCTTTGTCTCTTTCATGCTCTTCGTCACTTTCTACACTTACTTTATTTTGCTCTGCCTCTCATGTGCAGAGTTCAGAGTGTCTGCAGAGACTAACACTGTCATTACACACACCCACGCCCACACAAACACACGGAGGAACCCATTACCTCTCCTCAGGAAAGAGCACTTAGATCTGTGTGGGTTTTTTTTATTTTCTTTTTCCTTTTTTACATTTATTTTCTTATATATTTTCCCTCTCTCTCTCTCTCTCTCGCTCGCTCGCTCGCTCTCTCTCTCTCTCCTTTCCTTTTACTTTAGCTCATCACAGTGTAATTTCCACAAGTCATGTTGAATCGAAAGCACTGTCTTCATATTAGAACCTGATAGGCTAACGGGCCGCTGTCGCCCGTGGTAAAGTGGCCCACTTTCCTGTCTCCCTGCTTCATTTTTGGCCTAACTTCTCTGTGCCGAGCAAATTGGTGCCGATTAAAGTCATTTTAGCCAATGGCAGTCTGACCTGGGCTGCCATAGCAACAAAGAGGTCATCGTGGTAAAGCTGATAGATCGATGAAGTGAGCCTGTTCTTTCTGCAGTTGATTTCTGAGGTGTTTTTTTTTTTATTTTATTTTATTTTTTGGTCTGTAATTTGCAGTGAAATCGCCCGGTCGAACGGCTTTTGCGTCTGTCCGCACTTCATCGGCCATGGGATCGGATCCTATTTTCATGGTCACCCAGAGATATGGCATCATGGTAGGAGCTGAGCTTTCAACGTTGACCTCTGTGATCATTTATCATGTTTTAATAACAAAAGTATGAAAAGCAAAGTCAGTGGTTACGGTGATGAGCAGTGGTTACGGTGATGACCAGTGGTTACGGTGATGACCAGTGACGGAATGATGTCCTGCACCACGACCATAAAGATTTCTAATTAGAGAAGTGAAATCAGAAAATGAGTTTTGATCTTGCTTTCTCTTTTCTGTCGTTTTTACCAGCTAATGACAGTGACTTACAGATGGAGGAGGGCATGGCCTTTACAATAGGTTTGTGTGACATTACATTTTTGTTGTATATTTTGGTTTTTATTCATTTTAGGTATGTATGTATTTGAGTTGTTTCCTCTGAGATAGCTAGAGCTGTGGTTACTGCTCTGTTTAGGTAGTCATAAATAGAATCAAAGTTAACTTGTGATTATGTCTGGCCCTCTGAATTCTAGCAGGTAAGAGGTATGTTAACAAATAGGTGTTAGTTAAGACAAGCAGTTATTCTAGTGTTTTGGTGTTATTTTCAGGGTTGTCTGTGAAATTTAATAGATAAACTATCTGCCTTTACAAGTCATGTTAATTAACCAAAGCATAACGAACAAATTAATGAGTCAAATATGTAGCCTGAACAGCACACAAATTGACTTGGTTTGTTTGCTAAGGGAGTTTTGAAAATCCACCTTGGATATGGGGGACAGACCTTTTACAGACTCCTTGCCTCTCTCTCCATCCAAAACTAAACGTTAGTAAAATTCTCTAAGAAACAAAATTCCTGACAAAGAAAGAATCTTGTGACTCAGTTTCGTAATCTTATCAGTCTTGTAATTAACTCTTATGAAAACTTTACGTTATTCACGGATAGATCTGTCTGTAGGGAGTAGTACTCCACTTCTGATGTCTACTTACTTTCCCACCAGTATGAATAAGAGAGCAGTTCATTTCAGCCTCTCCAGTAGTTTCCTGCTTCCAGTTACAGTCGTGCTCTCCCATTCCATTCTTTCTAGAGCCCATCTTAATGGAAGGAACTTCAGAATTCCGGATCCTCAGCGACAAATGGACCGCAGTCTCCGTGGACAACAAAAGGTTCCGAGTTCCATTCCGTGCTCCCACACTTCTCTCACAGACTTCCCAGTCTCAAGCAGCCCTCCAGTTCCAGCCCATATTAATCATTCAGTAATGCTAATGAGTTTGAGTGGCCAATTATCACTGAGAAGGTATAGAATGAGCATTTCTATTGGCTGTTGATGTAAGATAGGTTAGGGCTCTGTGAAGAAGGGCCACAGCAATCTGATGAGCAGAGCTAAGTGCGATTGGGTGAGCTTAGCTTAAATGGCACAGGTTCCTGTGAAGAGTGCCCTCAAGCTAATTGCTAATAGGTGGATGGCTCCATTGGCAGGTGTGAAACGTCTTCACCACTGCTAGGTCAGCAGTTAAGTTGGGATCACATTTTTAAGGTGGACTGAGGTGAAAAGTAATATAAAGTGATAGATGTAGGCGTTTGTTTCCTCCTTAAACATGAATCACTAAATGTATTTAAATGTTAGTCACTCCTCATTCTCTCTGTGTGTGTGCGTGTGTGTGTGTGTGTGTGTGTGTGTGTGTGTGTGTGTGTGTGTGTGTGTTTGAGACTTTGAATTCCAGATCGGCCCAGTTTGAACACACAGTTGTTATCACTTCTGACGGTGTGGAGATTCTGACCAAATTGCCAGAGGAGGACTGAATGTTGTCATGCACAAGTGGGGAGGACGTGTTATGCATTTCTCTATGTAGTAGATGAAAATAACAATAAAAAATTAGTTTTGAAAACAGTTTTTAATATTTAGTCTTATATTTAATTCTCCCTCACTTGATCAAGCCCCTGATATATAGCCGTCACAGAGAAATCTGCGGTATGCGCATTAATCATTTAATTCTTGTATTACAGAGTCTCCCTTAAATATCCCTTGTCACGTCATTCATCCTGAGCTCAGCCTGAGAATGGAGCGGGAAAACATCATTATGTCTTATTAACAAGGCTCGCTCTCCCCGTGTCTGTGCGCGTCATGAGATTATGGCGGCGTAACGTCGTTAAGACCGCAGATCGGCTGAGAGGTGATTTTATTTATGGCTCACGGCCTTCGGTACAGGGATGCCTGGTATTGAGAGTTTACTGTATAATTAGGTCTGCTTCACTAGATTACTGTTGTAGTATCCATGATAAGATTTGACAGGAGGACATAACTAAGCCCCATCTTATGGTCTTTAATTTTGCCACAACCACGGAATCTTATTTTGATGGGTACTTTGGGGCACTGTATTAGTAACCTTATACAAAATGACCTAACGGGTACACTGTCATTTAAGATTGCATAAAAGCTTGTGTACCGTAGAAAAAATTGTAAACGATGTGAACAACTGCAGAAGGCTAATTAGCAGACCTGTACGTCACATACACAAACATCACGGGTCCCCGGTTCACTTCCGAAACTGTTCCACGTTTATGGTTGTACATGACGTCTACAATTAAAATGAATCACACTTGAACTCCAGCTAGTTAAAACCGACGGGCACCGGTTGCACCGCCTGGGCAGTGCAGCTTAATGCCCGCGTTCAGAGGTTGAACTGGATACCGATGAGCGTGCACCCAGAAAGGAGGTGCACACGTGCAACGGAAAGACAACTGCTAAGAGCTGAATTTCGGTTACTGCGCCTTTCATAATTCTTGAAACGTAAATCTACGTCATACAAAGGGAGTGCTTTTGATTATTGTTAAAATAAATAAATAAAGGACATAAACATTCTGCCATATATAGTTACGAAAGAGATGTCATGATTTTCAATGAGGGGATATGATTATTTATTCTAGCTTGCATCGATTAAAAGGCATTTTATACAGTAAACTGGGCCATTATGTGCTCGAGAAGTTAAACTGCGTTGGCATACGCTTTTTGTGTTCTTAATTGGGAGTGAATTTAGGATACTGAGTACATATTTTGGAGCAAGTACATAGAAAAGTCTCATAGAAGCTAGATTTTATTTTTATTTTATATATTTATTTGATCCTTTGATTTGTCTTCCTGCCAGCAATTATGCCTGGTCGTCAATTCTTAACGCTAACGTTCACTTAATAATAATAATTAATAATAATAATAATAATAATAATAATAATAATAATAATAATAATATGAAGGTGACGTAAGCTTTCACTCATTTTAATAAAAAGTGACCGGATCGTTCCTGTATTTGATCTGTTATGTTTTTTTTTCCTGTTAGGGCAGGCTCTCTGAAGCGCTGGTCCATACTGAGCCGGTAAGCGGGACTTGTTCTTACCATTAAGTCGAAACATAATTGCAGTCATTTCGCCTTTTGTGCATCCTCGCGCGTTTTCCTTTTCCCTGCCGCAATTATGAGCAATTTCGGTAGCGCGGGGAATCTTTTTAGCGGAACAAAGAAAAAAACGTGAAGGGAGGCGTGGAGGGAGCAAGAGAGACATCAGTTTAGTTTTTTGTGTGAGGTGGGTGAGGGGCGCGCTGGTTAGCTTACTGGTAAAACGTTTGCAGGTGTGGCCTGTATGGTTGCAGGGGGCCTGTTAGCAAATCCAAGACTAAATGATCGCGTTATCTTCATGACCTCACACAAAGGCTCAAGCGGAGGGTAAATTTAGGTATAAGAAATTTGTATTTCAGAGGCTTTAATACAGTTAATATAGGCTTACCGTATCTGTTTCCTTTGTAAATGTCAGTATTTTCAAATATCTAAATATTTATCTGTGAAAGGAGACGTTAGTACTATTTATTATATACAAATGGCCTACAGAATGACAAATATACAATTTATCGAATTTCATCACTTTTTAAGTATTTTATTCTTTAGTGGCTTTCTTTTTATTTAATTTTAATCTGGTTGTTCTCATAGTCAATATTACTTCAACGTAAAATGTAAAAAGAAACGAAATGCTATATTGAAAAAGAACTGAAGTATGTTCGCATTGTTTTTAGGATTCATAGCACCTTGTCAAACAAAACAACGAAATTTTCTACTTCTATATGAAAAAAAAAAACAGGCGCAACGTGACATCCCAAGACTATAACTTTCATAAGATTGAAAATGGCTGCTTATTATTACAGTAATTACAGTTTACATATCACTTATTGTCATGATGGTTCTTGGTGACCAAATTGTGCGTAACTTCCCCCTCCCAGAATTATGTCAGCGACTACACGACAACTCATGCGGATGTAGGGTGCACGGGTTCCAAACGGAAGCAATTAGCTAGGACTCTTAATGATGTGGTGGTAAATAACGGATGGCATTTCAATCATTACCAGCTGACAGTGCTAAAACCTTTAAAGAACATGTCCAATGTTTAGAATCTGCGGTTATAACTGCACCTAGACTTACTGTGGACTACAACGTAATGTACAGTTGAAGAAATACGTGGGCGTTTTAAACCGATTTAAACACCGAACTCTTTTTGCAGGTCTCTACAAAGCTTTAGGAACTGTATGAAATCGTCAAGTATGGATAAACGTTCTCAAACATAATTAAATTATAAAGTTCACTCACATCGATTTAAGGGCATATTCCTCTTATATTTCGTTAAGTTGTATATAGTACATTTATACTTCTTGTAATTTAAAAGCCAATGGAAACGGGAATTTATGTAAATTCTGTAGGCCATACTGGAAAATGTGCACAGTTATTTAAGGCATGTAAACTTGGGGCGATTTTACACTGTAAATTAAACCATGTCAACTTGGACAAGTGGTTTTGCGTTTGCCTGTAGATGAGACTGGGGTTCCCACATATCGCGGTGCCTATTTCAGTCTTAGAAAAAAATTAACTGGATCATTATAAAAACGTTACCCTGAAACTTTGAGAACTGTGTGTCCCCAGACCAGAATAGTCCAAGGCTGAGCTGGAGCTGGAAGCAAGGACTTTGGGAGAATGTTTCCAAGGCGGTCTGCTTGAGGCGGTTTTATGTTTTATTT
The DNA here is from genome assembly GCA_025802075.1 of Tenebrosternarchus preto. NCBI lineage: Eukaryota > Metazoa > Chordata > Actinopteri > Gymnotiformes > Apteronotidae > Tenebrosternarchus > Tenebrosternarchus preto. The sequence continues at coordinate 8,833,947 of JAOYMR010000013.1, read as the reverse complement.
TTTCTTTGGTTCAGTGGCGCTCATAAAACGTCTGGGAGAGGCGCACGCTGACTCCAGAAAGTCTGGAGTGGGAAGAGCCCTAGCCGCACGCGGAACGCCCTCGCATCTCCTCTCGCGCATGCCAAGGCGCGCCTGCTGAATGCCAGTTGTTTCCCCCTCTTGCCTCGAGGCACAGTTCTGTTGCCAGTCGGATTCTCCGCACCAGATAATCTCACATTGGCCGAAAAAGCCACAGTTCAAGCAGTTTCCCGTATACTAAAATACAAGATGAATTAATTTTGTTGGTAAGCTGCGTTTGATCCGTTTGAGTTTGCTATCCATTGTATGTTTTAGCGGTATTTATAATTTTCTGATTTGGTTACTCGTTTCTGTCAGTCTTTCAAGTTTAGTCTTACCTGCCAACAGACAACGAAACACAATTATTTTTCGAATAACAGGCTATTTGTACTTCGCAGTGTAATCTTGTTGTGAAGTTCATCGTTTTCGCACAAAATCTAGTTCAACATCAAATTGTACTTTTCATTTTATTATGAGTACAAGTTGTATAAACAGTATGATAGATTACTCTCTATGCCTAATATAATGTAGGAAAATGTACAATGCTCGCGAAAGGCTACCCGTTTTACTTGGCATGTGATTTACAGTCCTGTCCACCACATGGACATGCGACTCCAAAAGAAACAAAGCAAATAAATAAATAGAAAAATAATTTAATGTGCGTCGATTTGTTGCATGTGCGCTCATAAGCGCCACAGAACTCCACAGAAAAAAAGAACTTGAACAAAAATTCAGCAGAATTCAAATTCATAATACGCATTTCGAAATGAGCATTTTCTCCATGCTTGTATCTGTTTACAAGTCCATTGACGCGGTTTGACATTGTCTTGTAACAGGTGCATCCAATTCACCGAGTCCTCTTTTAGAATATGGCACCTGCGCTCATAGCCGAATTGTGGTGGGGTTGTATAAGCGTATTTGGTTGTAGATGTGTATTCGTGGATGAGTACCAGGGGTAGTTAGTCAAAAAGGATGGCGCAGTGGTGTTCGGCGGTCCAACGACCTGCTCTGTGCTCGTGTCCCCGTCGTTTGGAACTTGATTTTGGGGGAAATCCCAAGCGCTCTGCGAAGGGGGTGAGCACGGTGGAGAGTCGCCGGAAGCAATGTGCTGATCGGGGGGGATCTCTCCGTTTTTCCACAACTTTTTGAACTTTGAGCGCCGGTTCTGAAACCATATCTTCACCTGGAAATATTGAAAGCACAGTAGAAGGTATGACATACAGCTGCATTTAGCAGTTCTGCTGACGAAAGTGGGGTAAAAATAGTTAGACCTGAAATGAAAAACAATTTTCATGCTATTTATGGTTTAATGTATGAAAGTTCAGTCAAATTTGGACTTTGGGTTTATTAAAACAACATTACCAAGGCTAGTGGTTCAACATGCACACAGTGAAAATAGAAAGGAGCCTTATTCCGACCTGAGTTTGCGTGAGGCCCAAAGAGGCTGCCAGTTCGGCGCGTTCTGGCAGCGCGAGGTACTGGGTTTTCTGGAATCTGCGCTGGAGCGCGGCCAGCTGGAAGCTGGAGTAGATGGTTCGTGGTTTCCGGACTTTCTTTGGCTTTCCGTTCACCATGCGCACCTCCGGTTCGTTCTCGTCTTTCTCTGACCAAGTGCACACATGGAATTTCAATGAATATATATAACTAAACGCACACGTGGAGTCTAGTTTTAAAGACAATGCATTGCTTTAATTGACCAAAAATTATTTTTTGGTAACGCCGAGGCGCACAACTTACCTGGCTCTGTTGGAGTGGGCGAAGAACTAGCGCCATATGTTCCATAAGCGCCGTAAGAGGATCCAAACCCAATGTCATAAGCTTTTGGACTGTACGAAACACTGCCCACTCCTCCGGTATGATAAGAGTACGAGGCCAATTGCGCGTAAGCTGTGCTCGCGCAGTGACCGGGCTGAGGGACACTATAGAAACTGCTGTCGGTCACGGTGGACACCGGTAACGTGGGTGAATCCTGCGACTTGTGCACGGCGCTGAAATTGCTGGAGGTAATATGGTTTGTATGCATATCCGAACCGAGGCTATCCAGAACAGCGGTCATCTCTGCGTGAGCTATACAGCGAATCAAAGCGCTGGGTTGCACTAATGAACGATTTCCTGTGCAAGTTATGTGGTTTATCCAACGTCTTTAGGTACAACCAACTTGCTATTTTGCCGTTGAATGTATGACTCTGTAGAGGTAGTTCACTTGAGTCCTTCCTGGCGTCTCATAGTCACTGCTGATGGTGGCTTCGCGCTCCGGGGCTGGCTCTGTCTCCGCGAGGCTGGCGGGCGGGCCATATACTTGGCGTCATGTGGGGATAAGAACCAATCGATTTGCAGGCGGAGTGGCAGCACAAGACTCAAGAACTCCTCTGGTAGCGCTACCACAAACTGTTTTATTCATATTCACGGTCACGGGATATTTACACAAATATCAGGATTCCATGTTTTTAAGTTTGTTTTGACACATTTAAGCATCTTTCGAAGAGCAAAAAAAAACAAACAAAAAAAACCAAACAATAATAATCAAAGACTAAAAAACTTTCAGAAACTGCTAACCGTATCACTTTGAATTTGCCTATATTATGGCTATTTAAATGTCTATTTTTCATTGTAGCAGCCACATCTACTACATGGTTGACGAAAACTATCAGTTCTCGACATAAAGGTAATCCACACACTGACGGAAAGCAAATGTACATCAATATTTTGGAGGTCAAGAGAAACAAGATGCCATAAATGTCACGTCATACATTGTTTGGGACGTTTAATAAAGATGTGTTTATGTATTAATTATAGAAATATACAGGATTATGATTCATTTGAGACTAAAATGTCAGTTTAAAAAATATTTTTTCACCCACAAAAGTGATGGCAGAGTTTGGTTGATTGATATCTGTTAACACAATCACATTTGCTACTGTAATTTATGTATGGCTACTGCACAGAGCGTGTTTCGTCCGTGGAGAAGACGTTTAAGTCTCTTTATGTCTCTTTCCATTGTTTAAAATTGGCTATGGTCAAACGTTGGGCGCCACCTGCAGTTAAAGTGAGCGTACTGCAATCCGTGGAAACGCTTGCGACGCATTCCAGTGAGTAAATGCAGACGGCGCCAGTCTTCCCAGCCCCTCAGGTGCGCAAAACAGCAATTACGCTCCGGTAAATACCGGGGATAAAATGTTACGCGTAGCCACCTGATGCCCTGTCGCGCCAAACGCCCCGCGCATTCACAGAAAGCCGCATCAGCCAGAACAAGTGGCAATTTTCTCTGAATCTTCTGTCAGCTGAACGAGGCCGAGAGACTACGCTCTAATTTCAGACTACTCAACGAGGCTAGCCAGTCCCAACCGCCTTGCCCCGCTCGAAAATGTCAGTGTATGCTTTTTGTTAGACTTAGGGTTATTGATTTATTTTTAGTCTGTTTTATTTACTTTTAAAATCAGTGCCAATGTGTAAAAAACAATCATATGGAGGCTACTGAAATATTGATGACAAGTTGTTTTTTGCGCCATTTCAAACGTACGTTAGTGAACAAAATGTGAATCATCGGAGATAAAGTCCTATTCCAACGATTTTTGCCGTTTTACTCAAAAGTACAGCGTAAAGTAAAAGTGTTGTAATGAGTAGGTGTTTAAAAACTACTGAATACGTCTACGTTTATTCACACAATAACTGATTATTTGAAAATAGTTGAGAACTTGCTCACTTTTTCTCAGCTGACTGCGCCACACAGCAATTATAAAAAACGCAATTGACTCATTCAGACCACTAGATGGCACTATTGGCTATTGTTTTGTCGCTGGTAAGCGTTGCTCTTTTAAACCGGTATAGGAGAATTTTGTTCTATCAAAATGTAGTACTTATCATTGTAAGAGGAACCGCAACACGGATGGGAGATCAATTATAAGTCTCTCATGTGTTACTCTCACCACCTTCACTTCCAGTTTATGTAGCATAAAGCCTAGAGACGTGCTGATGTGCTCCATGTCATGCTTGTTTGTGAGAAATGTCAGGACATTTTGGTGGCAATTCATCAGACTTATGTCAAATTTGTCCAGCACGTGTATTAGTATAGTACAAAATTATGTATATGCTCTACCTATTTTACAGAGGTTTTATTGCTGGTAAGGAGCAGGTATTTTAACAGTTCACATGAGAACAATGTGTAGGTCTCACTCTTCACACAGGCCACAGTTGCAGTCAAAGTTTTCCAAATAAAATGAAACGGAGAGAAACGAATGCTTGTGTGCGGATTCCTGAAATAGCTCAAAGTTAGTGCATCTTCTCTACTACCAGGGGTACACCTGGCTCTCATCACTGTTCATGCCAGTAGTGCTGTTATGACTGCTGGAGTTTAAGGATAGCTGTTTTAACCTAAATGAGAATATGGAATGTGTTGGGGGTTGGGCCTGAACAGTATTATGACACAATACAATTTTTAGATTGATACAATGATACATACATGCAGTGCCCTTAGTTTTTGCACCATGTTTCAGGAATCACTGCATTAAAAAATGTTTTCAACACAAACAAAATCAAAGGCAAAAGTATATAGACACAGTTCTATAGTCCAAATAATCAGGCCTACAGAACAGAAAAGATAAAGATCCACTAGACCACAGTGTGTGCTACACATGTACTCCATGTGTACTCTTCCTGCAGCCAAATGCTTTTGAAACCTGTTTATTTTGCAATTGAGCGAAGTGGATCAAAGCGCATACCTCAACCGTGAATTTGCTTGGACGGCATCTGTAAGGTGTACGTTTCATAACTGAGTCATTGTTCCTGTCGGCGCTGCTATCTGTCAGGTCGAGCGCCCGTTTCCTGAGGGCGTGCACGCCCAAGGGGGGCGACTGGTGCTCGGGGTTGCCTAGCGACCGTGGTTAAACTGCGAACGGATCGTGCATTGCGCTGAGAAGTCTTGAGTAAGACTTCCCGTACCTGGTGTTCCGGCTGTTCACTGAGCAGCCATAACACGCCACAAGGTTGTATTATGCACCGTAACCAAGACAGGAGGAAGCAGATTCTCTTGCGAGGGAGTAATCTCTCAACATGGCTCCTTTCACCTCCCTTCCCCAACAGTCTTGATCTCT
>JAOYMR010000013.1:8807903-8828700 GCA_025802075.1 Tenebrosternarchus preto | reverse complement strand
CTACACGGTCATATGACTCATCACGGCCACATGACTCGTCACATGACTGGTTCGAAGTTGAGTGAAAAATGTCGTACACTACAATCAAAAGTGTTGCTGTACTGCATACCGCATACTGGGAAGTGTGCAGTATCCAGTACATACTAGTGCAGTATGCAGTACGGTAGTATGCCATTCCGAATACGGCTTTTCTTTCTCTCTGTCCATCTCTGTCCTGGACCAGGTATCTGCCACATCAATCCATGTTGGTGCGTTTAGTCATAGTGTGTATAGTTTCCGGTCGAGATAAGTTCCACCCTTTCCAGTCATGGATTGAGGCTTGGCTGGGCCTCTTTGCGCCCTGATAGCGTATTTCACTCTGAAGGTCGTGCTAAGATCGTCTCTCTACTACACAGTCTGCATTAGACTCTGCAGTACTGCACTGCTGGTGTTTTTTTAGGGCAAAGGTTACATCTGTGTTTTCAGTGTGCTCCAGTCAAGGCGAGACACGGTCAGATGGGTAATCAGGTGTGTAATCAGACGTGCACTTTCTTGAGACGAATCTTTGATGCACTGATATCTGATCTGAATATCCACATTGTCTGATTCATACCGCTCATACGCACCTCATTATGTACGAGTGTAAATATGCTCTATAAATCATGGCCCTATTAACTCATTATTGCAGCAAGTAGCTTTAATGAATGCACTTCTATAGGCCGGCGAGCAAAACCACCATGTCTGAAGGACTAACCCAAGCTTATGTAATGTAAAGAATTACCCAGGCTTGTTTAACAATAAGGCTGCATCTCAGCTAATCCTTTTCAACATGTGTCTGCTGTGGCCTTGAGGTAAGCATTAGCTCTTCCTTGCCCAAAACAGCCTTAAGGCTGGGTGGGAACAGGGAACAGTGAGGTGTGAACAAGTGTGAGCACGGTAGAAAGGAAGGGCGTTTGTGTGTGTTGGAGGGCTGAGTGGATGGGTGTATGTTAGAACAGGTAATAGTTTACGTGGGGAAGTTTTTTTTTTTTTTGCTAGTTCCAACAGGCCGTCACTGTAGTACAAAGAGCAAAAAGTCAAATGAACAGCGCGCGCCCCCCGCCCCTACTCCTCCACACGAGGAAAAACCACAAACGGCAACATAGTTCAGAAAAATGGTAAATTACATAACGTTGGTCACATAACATTACAAAGACATTTCAAATACCAGGAGACCTCCACGAAAACAGTAAAAAGCATAAATGTAGATTGATTTCACAGATTAAGGTTCATACGGGAAGAACAATAGCCGCCTGATTTTGGTGCAGGTTTGCTGTTTGTAGTGGTAATGGTTCAGGGCTTTTAGCTTCTGACACAATCACAGCCAACGGGAAGAACTTAAACAGCCTCTTAGCTGAAATGCGTCAACGTAGAGGCTGATCGTATAGTTATGTAGCCCAACCTAACAAAAAAACAAACAAACAGCCGCTGTGTTGCATTGAGCCTCTGATATATTTACACAGGTTCGGTTTTCCCACACTTACCTGGATTACAAAGCGCTGTCTGGTTAGTTTACCATTTTAACGTAATGACTGTGCGAGAGGAGCAGAAGAAAGTTTGAGAACTGCATCGTGCCTAAAGTGGAACCCTAACCCGGGATCCTCTGATATAATAAATCTCTCCCAGCTATCGTGCACTGGGGCCTTCATAGTCGCCTGGACTTTTTACACATTGTACTAATCTGAATTTAATCTTGGATTCGTACAGCTGGAATCGTATAGCTGGAGTTCGCCATGCAGATGTCACATTGTAAATTGCTTCCTTCAGTCATTTAGAAGGCGCGAGTAGCAGCTTTCTGGGACTCTGCGGTACACTAATGCGAAACAGAACAGGACGGATGTGCCGTTAAGATGGATGGTCTACATTACACAGACGACAACTATGTATTGGGATCCTCCAGATTGTTCTACTCTTACGGGCTGCTTGCGTAAGATTGGTAAAGACTAGCAGTTAGTCCAACCCAAATCCAAATCTTTTATTGTTTCTGTATGGGTATGATATTCAAGATTCATGATCTCAGCGAGCGTGACACCACGTGGAAAAGGACCAAAACAACCACAGTAGCGAACCACGGAAGCCAACGGTCTCCAGTCATCAAACTCAGCGGGAAGGTTTAAACTGTGGCACTGCGGGAATGGAAGCGCTTTCTGCTTTATAGATTCGTTACTTTATTGATTTTGCTGACACGAACTGCATCTCAGACATCTTTATCGGAGCAAATTTAACCACTCATTGCCCAATCAGTATTCACCTGACCGCTTCATTACCTTTACCAGATCTTAGCGTATGCATAACTAAACAGTGGGTCAGTACAGGTGTTTCTTAAAAAGTGAGCGAGGGTGCCGTGTGTTTTTATAGTGTGAAAACGATGGACTTCAGCTAAGCCTACAGTCTGGATGCTGCTGAGGCCTTTGTGGGCTTTTAGGATAACAGAATGTGTATGTCTAAGTGGTCTAATGGATTTTACTGGATGTGGATAAATAAGTTTATCCAATCAGTGCAGCAAGATTTCAACAGTGCCACTGTGTCAAATAGAGCAGTGAGACTGCTATTTCTTTTTAGAACTGTTGTTGATTTCTTTATTGATTTTGTAGAGAAACTTCCTGTATTGTCTCATTTCTTACAGAGTTGATACTCAGTCTGTCTCTCTCTCTCTCTCTCTCTCTCTCTCTCTCTCTCTCTCTCTCTCTCTCTCTCTCTCTCTCTCTCTCTCTCTTTCTGTAACTGTTTGCTGGTAGCCAGCCATAATTCTTCACAGTGATGAGAAGTCTGAACCCTGAGAAAAACTCATGCCTGAAACTCTTATCTCATTGGTCACCCACACACTTACGCAGACCTGATTGGCGTAGGAAGCACAGGGGGGTGTGGGGGACGTGTCTCCTCCCCCAAAAAAGGAAAGAGCAATAGCCCCCCCCCCCCCCCCACATTAACATCACCTATCAAGTCCAGTATTACTTTGTCTGAAATTCCAAATATTTTATGATGATATTGGGATAGGGTTAGATTAGTCTAATAAGCAAGCAGAGATATTGAGTGAATTATTTATTGCCTAATTATTGTAATTCTACAAATGTTCCACATCAGTATAAATAAATACAGTACCCTATTGCCATAGCAACAGTGGAATCAGTGTATAGCTAATATTTTGGGTACAGGGTGGGCTTTGATTCCCCCCCCCCCCCCACCCATATCAAACTCACTCCTACACCTTTGCCAGATCTATGGATTTTATTTGATATATTAGTTTTATAACACTTACCCAGCCCAATATATATGATTTTTATATTAGTTTTATGTATGTACTTTGTGGCAAAATTTGACCAAGAGCTGTGGTCATATTTAAGCAAGTCCTAAAAGTATAAACTGTTAAGTGGCTTTAACTCCCTGTGCTACACTACACTTCCTACCTACTGCTGGTATCACCACACACACACACACACCCTAATCTGCAGTAAACAAAGCAGGAAGCTTTACAACTCATATCCTACAGAAAGTAAACTTTACCCCCAGCCTGTGTACTCTGTTGTTAAGGTGGAAACCGCTGCTCCTGTCATGTGACTTGAATGACAGAGCTGAGTTAGAAAGCCCTTCCTTAGGTGTCCCACCTCAGGAGGGTGGAATAGGAGCAAGTGAGAGGATGGATAGAGAATATGGGTCAATGCCAGGAATGACACCATCCTCCCCCCGTAAAAATAATATAACTGTGTCTTTAAGGAGAAACGAGGAGGGAGCTGCCCGGAACGAGGGGTGGATGAGAGCAGAAACGAGATTCACTTTGGACAAATAAAAGACAAAAGGACGAGGAATTGTGTGGACGAGGAATTGTGTGGACGAGTCATGGGACGCGTCCTTAATGGCTTTGGGAAGGGCCTTGATTTATAGCTGCTAAATATTTCACTATAAATGTACATTTTACATAGTAATGGGATTAGAAGTTCTCGGAATCATCAGCTTTAACATACTCAAGTACTGTTTACTGGACATCATTCGCAACATCTGTACATTTCTTTATAATGTATTGTTTTATATTAAATGACAAATCATATTTAGAGAATTGTTGTTAAATGAAGGAAAAAACAATTCCAAGTTTTACTGCAGGTTAGTATTTACTTGGATGTTATTCTTCATTGTAACCAAGGTCTCAGTAAAGTATCACTGCACTCACTTCACTAGTGAGGATTTAGGAATTCCGTCGGCCCATGTGGAATCTCTTTCACCTTGGTAATGAAAACATTCTGCCATAGCCTGCCAGAGCTGGCACAAATTCACCAAAGCTTGACTCCTCCCACTAGGCGTTGATTGGCTGAGACTGGCAAGTGCACAGGGTGTGTTGGATGACTAAGGTTCTCACCTGTTTCAGATTCAGAGACATGCTCAAACAGAATGTGCTGATAATAAGTGTGTGTGCTCCCTGAACTTCGCCATGGAAACAAAGCAATTTAACAGCAAACTGAATAAAAGTGTGTGATCATTCTGTGTCATAAACACACAGCCAGAGGGCACACATCTTAAAGGTGTGTCACTCTGTGGCGAGCAGGGTGTGTACACACGTGTACAGGTGTGTACATCCGTGCCTGTCATCTGTTCCTCATTCCTCACTCTTGATTTCTCAGCCACATTTGTTCCAGTCAGCGGTTTGAGAATCTTCCATGCCTGGGTGTGTTTCAGGTCCCTGGGGGTAGTCATTTAGAGTTGGTCTGCGTGTCTGGTCTGCATTAGTCTGCATTAATCTAGAATAAGGCTTATTTTCTCATCTTTTGTTTAGCATTTTTCTTTATTTTTCATGCATTTCTTTTCTTGTATTTAAGCAATTCATAAATAAATCACATAGGTTACACAATGTGTGAGTTTTGTGAAACAGTGTTCCCTCAGGACAGCCAAATGGTAATTCTGTTTTAGCGTACCCTGCTGACTAAGGCTCAGGGTGAACAGCTTTTATTCAGTAGCTCTAACATCACCCCTGGAGCCGGTTCCTCAGCTCAAAACCACACCAAGAGGATAGAAAACAGTTTTACACTGGACCAAAGACCACAAAACAGTCATCAGTCAGTGACCTCTATTATGTCTCTGCACGATGACAGATTCATCAGTTATTTGAGGCTTGATGAAGCAGCGAATCACTTGACAGTAGATTCTTGTAAGTACACGAACAATGACATAATGACATATAGGAACAAGCATCGTTAGACTCCATTTAAGTTTGTCTTGATCAACTTTGATCCACCCACTCACTGAAAACAAACCTATTGGATTTATTCTGTTCAGCTGTGGGCATTGGTTACTCAAAGTTCAAACTTTATTATTTTTAATTGAACACGTGATGTTTTCTAGCATATTCCACCGGGCCTCATTTCTCTCTGCTTAGTCAAGAAGTTCGCACCTCTTTCTCTTCCAACTTAGAATGTTAATGTGTAAAAACAGATGATATGAACATCATTACAGGTGATCTGACCCTTTTGCCAGTAACATTGCAGGAAAGGAGGAACAACACAGAGCATAAACTGTTTTGTGTGATCTCAAAAGGTGAATAAACTTTAATGTAACTTAGTCTTTCACATTCTTCATTCTTTCTGTTTGTTATATTTACAGTGGTTTGGATGCAGAGTTTGTGGAAGTACGTAAGTGTGTGTGTGTGTGTGTGTGTGTGTGTGTGAGTGTGTGTGTGTGTGTGTGTGAACAGTGGGTGGATCAGGGATGGCTTGTCAGTTTGTGGCCAGCAACTTTGGCATAAACAAACCCCTTTATAGCTGTATAAGCAACAGCAGCTCAGCAGCAGCTGAGCGCTAAGAGTTTATGAGGGAGTGAAAATCAGTGTGCGATTGAAAGCAGGTGTGAGACGCCACACAGGCAGGGTGGGTGCCAGGCATGCGCCTCACTGAACCAATCCCCATCCTGGCTTCACTGGTCCCTTTTAGGTCCTGTATGTTCCATGACTGCCATAAACCATGTTCCCATGTCTTTTTCTCAATACGAAACCGGCAAACCGTAGAACGAGTGAACTTCAGCCCTTAACTGTTGGATTTGCTGTCATGTTTATTATAAAGGGTCTTAATCATGTGGTCAAACCATATACGTCTTCATATATGAATGGATTCCAACATAACTGGATGTGTGGGTCGTCCCACGCCCTCTTGTGAAGAAAGGTACTATCCTGTTTAATGAAGGTTTGCGCACAGCACAGATTTGTGTGTGTGTGTGTGTGTGTGTGTGTGTGTGTGTTAATCATGCATCATGTTAATCAGGTTTATATGCTTCAACATGCTCTTGCAGGGCGTAGCTGAAATGCTGGTATTTGCACCCTGAAGGTGCATTTAGTAACTAAGCACATGCAACTATGTGTGTTTGCAATCCTTGTGTCTACTATCATGGAAAAAAATCAACTGGATTTTTTTTCATGTAGGTTGGGCCCCTCTACCACCATGTACCAGAGACAGAGGAGATCTTGGTGAATTCACACACACACACACAAAGAAAAAGCAATTAGTCTCACATTCCTTTTCATCCTCAACAACTCAATCTCATGATGAATTTGTACAGATCTGAACAGGCGAGACTGAACTGCAAATGCTAATAAAAGCTTTACGAATCGCACTGAATTTCTGCCTCTCCCCTTTAACCCTTCACCCTTTGCACTTTTTTTTCATGTTGAATTCCTCCAATGTGAATTCCTCCAATGTGAATTCCTCCAATATGAATTCCTCCTACTCAGTCTTTTTTTTTCTTTCTTTCTTTCTTCTCTCACTCTCCCAACCACTTACACAGGTTTGCTGTTAAAGCACACAAATGGACGTTTATCCGATATTTATCAGACAAAGGATGCAAGATTTACGCTTCATCCCGTGCAGGAAGCCAGCGCCGTGTGTGGTGAACCGAGAGGGTGCAGGTCTGCAGGAGTGTGTGTTCAGGCTCTGCTCAGACGCTTCAGCTTCCAACGGCTGTGCGAGCAACTGTGTAGTTACTTTTCCACTTTTGCCTTTTCGTGAAGTGAAACCGTCCGAAACTGTCAGAGCTACGGCACCCACACAAATCAACTCTGAAACCGGTTATTTTGTGCTGAAATAGGAGTGTGACGATATCTATTTTTTGACACATCTCGCGAGCATAACTCAAAACCAGAGGTGGGCTGGACACGCCCGTTGCGTTTCTGTGTGAAAGTTTGTTAAACGGTGTCATGAGTCTGCGCCGTCTCGGCCCGGATGACTAATGCGGCTGCAGGGATGGTCTCGCCTGTTTCCAGAGTTCTTATTTTTAACAACAATGGATCCTTGGCTAACTTTCCTCACAAAAACAAATGGAAGGAAATCTTGATTTCTGTTTGAAGCAGGGAACATCTGGGGAAGCCCCACCGAGACATTCTCTCTCTCTCTCTCTTTCTCTCTCTCTCTCTCTCTCTCTCTCACACACACACACACACACACACACACACGCTCAGTATCCTTAATGGGAGATTCCCTGTAAATATTTTTGACAAAGTGGTGACCTGCCTTAACTATCCCTTTCACACAAATGTAAAAATGCAGGTGTGTGTGTGAGTATGTGTGTGTGTATGTGTGTGCATGAACACATATTCATTCTAAATGGCTAAATCTTTACCCAGAACACCCAGAGTATTCAAAACAGATACTCCTTTGGTATGGGAATATTCATATCTGTTTATCTCTGGAAAAACAAAGATTCCTCATCCTGCCCACTTTGGCGTTAGCTGTGTATGGGAACCTAGTAGAACTCCATCCAACTTTGTGGTACTGCAACGGAGGCTTTAAGATAAACAACTATGAATCAGTGGGGTCACCATGGTGCCGTCTGTGCTCCTATAAACTTCCTGGTACTGAAATCAGAGCAGTCATTTATAGCAATGATCAATATATTAATGATTTCCTTTAATCATTATCACCTACAAAACATTTCCAGGATTGTATCTTATATTAATCTCCCTTTCTGAAATGATTTTGTGATGTTAACGTTTTAATTTTCTTCAGTTCGTATAAGGTCACTGTTTGTTGTTATTTGCAAGCATTTATGAACCTTTGTAAATAAGGCCTACAGTCCACTTCAGCTACAGTCCACTTCAGCTACAGTCCTCTTCAGCTACAGTCCTCTTCAGCTATCATTCTGCAAAGCACTCTGAGTACACATTCTTGTAGTATTGTTTCTTGTTGCCATAGCACTGACCCTCTGTGTCTTCTCACTCTGTACTAAAGTGTGTCTGTGTGTGTGTGTGTGTGTGTGTGTGTGTGTGTGTGGGTCAGTCATGACAACCAGCATGTTTGCACTCAGTTTGCATGCATCACTCTCACTCCCTCCCTCCCTCCCTCCTTTTAACACTTCTTTCTTATTTTTACTTTTTTTCTCCTGACACACCTTTCCCTCTCTCTCTCTCTCTCTCTCTCTCTCTCTCTCTCTCTCTCTCTCTCCCACACTTAGCCCACATTGCTGGGAGTTATCCTGGAACAGTGACAGTACAAGACCTTTATACAGCACAGGAACTTCATTATACTCCCACAAGCTGCTACAGAGTCAGGTTTCTTCTAGTGCCAAACTTTAGTAGACTGAAGTACTATAAAAATGGTCTTCTTTGCGTGATCTAATCTAGCAAACCTGGACACATACTCTCTGGGTTGCAGGCAGGAGCTGAACAAACCAAAATGTTCTTTTCAGTGTTGGTAACCTGAGTCCACTGCTACCTGTGCAGGTGTGTGAGTGTATGTGTGTGGGGTGTGTGTGTGTGTGTGTGTGTAAGCTTCTGTATGCGTTTGTAGAAAGGCCCCTGATGTGCACAATTTGCAGTGAGAGATCAATACAGAGGGAACAACAAATCAATACAAATCAATCCATCTCATTATAAACACATTGGGGAACATGCCTTCATACACACACATACATACACACTTTACCACTCACCAGTATTTTTCACTTAACTGAAAAAAAGAAAACATAATCAGTGAACTGAGATTCAAATTAAACATGATATGAACTGTAATTAGCTGTAATTAGGCCTTTATAATAACTCTTTATAGCTCTTTTACTGCAACTTGAATAATAATATAATCCCTCTTGGCTGATTTGCAAGCACATTTTACAATTGTGCTGTTTAAACAGGATATTTTCCAAATTGGTTTGGTTTCTGTGGTAACAGTCAGCCCAGTCCTCATGCATCAGTCCATACCTATTTACTACCCGTTGGCCTGGTCAATACAGTCAATACAAAGCAACTCTCCAAGAGACCTGAGCCCTGGGAAGAGTGTGTGACAGGACTGAGAAGACGGCGCTCTTCTTACTGCTTTGACGTGCTAAGTGTATGTTTATATATGTAAAAAATAGTTACACAATGAAATACGCCTGTATCCTGAGATGAATGTTTTATTGAGTGTTGCCTCTCTACTAATGTATATGTGAGCATGTGTATATTACTATTTGATCTGATTTATGACACTCAAAGAGAAATTCAATTAAAACATTCTTTTTCCTCTCATCCTCGCTTTCTCTCTCTCTCTCTCTCTCTCTCTCTCGCTCCCTCTCTCTCACGATTCTAAGGACGTTACTGGAGTGTCTTGTGGTTTCTAGCTGTGGAGCACTGAGCAACAGACCTCTACAATGATAAAAGTGCCCATGCAATTTATAATAAAAGGAAAAAAAAAAAGTAAAAACAAACAAAAATGGAGTAAGTTTCTTCATTAATAAACCCATGCAGAGACATGCTTGTCTCTCCAGCTGTTTCAGGAGGGATTCCTCCCGCTACCTCACTCTGGACATGATACTACATGCAGGATGTGGCATGTAGCCGTCAACACGCTGCTCCCGTTAGTGAACCTTCTTCTCCCCCACTGCCCCCTGAGTCCAGGCACCCATTAACTCTTAGCACACTGTCGTCTCTGCCTGCGATGACTAAGGTGCATGTCTACTGTTTCTCCACACAGAAAAGTGAGGGTCTGTAATGGGTCTGGGGCAGGACCCTGATACCTTAAAAAAGGGGCTGGGTTGTTTTATACTCCTGAGCCTCACATTTAGAAGTCTGAGCTGGTAAAATATTGCAGTCTACGTCCTTTTCAGCGAACTGCGGTAGTGGCAGCAGATTTGAGCATCTCCGCTCTGTTGAAACTTTGCAACAAGCTTTATATGTTATACAAAAGATGCTGCTGGTAACTCAAGTGACATCTAATTAAAATAAATGAGAATAAACTGGTTCCTAAATCCCATAAAGCCACAAAGCACTAAAGAGAAAAGAATAGATATATAAAAGTTTTGGGTAGGCTGAATTAAACAGGGCGATCTGGGACTCACTGGTGGACATTTATCTCATTCTCCAGACAGATTTATGTGCTACTGCAGCATAGTCGTGGGAAGCTTTGACCTCTGCTGCCTTTGAGACAGAGAGAGAGGGAGATAGTGAGAGAAAAAAGACAGAGAGAGAGTGAGAGAAAAAAACAGAGAGATAGTGAGAGCAAAAAGAGTTAAGAATGAAGAAAAGAATGAGAGACATAGGGCCTCATTTTAGGAGACGATGAAGGGAATGACAGAGAGATGGAGGGGGGAGGGAGAGACAGAGGGAGGAGGGAGAGATGAAGGGATGGTGTGGGTGTTTGCTGGCTTTGATTGAGGACACACCCAGCCTGTAATGTACACTCATAGCCTGAAGGCTAGGGTTTCAACACACTGACAGAACAGCTCAGCACACCTGAGAGAGAAGTTGGGAGGGTGTTGGCAAAACAGAGAGAGAGAGAGAGAGAGAGAGAGAGAGAGAGAGAGAGAGAGAGAGAGAGAGAGAGAGAGAGAAAACAGAGATGTAGAATATTTGAGCCTGTGTGTGTGCTATCAAACCAAAAAAATACTAATTCTAAAGTAAGATATTTTAAATAGTAAAAAAAAACATTGTTTCATCATTTGTAGATAAAGCACATTTGTATTAATAATTTAATACAGTGCAATACCCTAAGATAAACCACCACTTTCAAGATTCCACTGTTCTTGAGCAGTGCTTGGTTTGCAATTGAGACACCAGGCAGCAGCCATTGGTAATGACTGGACAGGTTTTGGACTCCTCTATACATCCATTTGCTTTTTTTCCCCCTCTTAGGTGTTCTGTGTTTCACCACTCCTCTCTCACATGGATTTATTCTTGTCGGTGACCGCAAGGCTCACACTATTTCACTGCCCCAGTTGGGGCATGAAATACACTCATGCAGATAATTAAGAAATACTAAATAACACTATGTGTAGGCCAACCTTAATATCAAGGTCTCTGAAGAACTGTGTCAGTCTCAACTCGCTAAACACATCTCTACACACTGGATAATTCGCCCAACATCTTTAGGTTCTGGATGTGCTTCTGAAAGCTTTTCCACTTTATAATCGATTTATAAATGCAATTTCTATGTTGTTACCATTTGTTCTCCGCCAGACTGTAGCCTGGTGCATTGTCCCAAGCAGAATGTTGATTAAACATTTTAAAACACAGTTACATAAAAAAAAAAAAAACAGGTGTTTATAGCTACGTAACTCTCCGGTAACCTGTGAAACTGACATTAGCCACACAGTGTTTACAGAGCCAACCGAGCTGTTATCTTGCCACTTGGACGCGCAAATCATTTGATGTTGCCGCAGTTTTCCCGTGAGACCCTTCACGAGGACATCGCCCTGCGTACGATTTAGCTACCAAACGCTAAACCAACACAATTACTAGAACCGCCTGCCCTGAAACTGAAAAGCACCAGCATGATTTCGGTTGTGCATTTTGAACCAACTCATTTTTAAAGTATTTGTTTAAATCGATTTTCTTTATTATCTAATCAATTTGTGTGTGAGGTAGCCAGCTAGCAAAATCAGCTGAGTCAGGTTTACCACAAGGTAAACTTTAGACACTTTATTGACTACCATTTTGACTCGATATAATTGTTAGATTTTTTTAGAGGTCATGAATTACGAACGTACGATGTGAAGAACTGAAGAGTAAAGCTGCACAAACTTGTGTACCTTGAAGTTCCGACAGGTAAAGGCGCGCCCTTGGCAAGCTCACGCACAGGTTGCGGACGGCTGGAGGGCGCGAGAGGAGGGGCGTGAAGCCTCGTCATAGATCTTTCACGCAACCAAACGCCCCCGGGATACTCATATCTCAAGCCGCAGGTTTTGCGAACAAGTGATAACTGACCTAGGTCGAGAGAAAGAAGCGGACCGACCATAGACTGAACCCGGCGTTGTTATGGCATTTTATCGGACTATTACCTTCTCGCTCTTCTGTTTAGTGGAATGCATGATCACTTCGGCTTTCAACCTGGACACGGAAAATGTCATAAGGAAAACCGGGGATGCAGACAGCTTGTTCGGGTTCTCTCTTGCCATGCACCGACAACTAATCCCATCTGATAAAAGAATGTAAGCGCGTGTTTATATCTTTGGATTAAAGCAGGTAACGTGGTGCTGTTGCAGCGAGTGTTTCTGTTTAGTTTTCGCTCTCCTTGAGTGACCCAACTTACACAACACTGCAACCATAAGGTAGCAGAGCAGTCTGAAGTAATTAGGAGCTTTCAGTTGAATAGAAATTGTTGAAGTGTTTCGGTTTAGCCTAATTAAACTGCGATTTAAAAAAAAAATCCTTAAGATTAATTTCCATTACGGATTGCTTATTTTGTTTGACACTTCAGTAAATTCTCCTTTGTAATGACCCGAGGGCAGGTTGTATATCACTGCACCTTACTTCCGACAAAGAGCAGGATTAGACTAAATTAAGTCTTTCCAGGTCGGTTTGAAATGTTACTGGTACAAGAATGACGCAGATTGGAATAAATAGGAGTAAATTGTTGGGTTCAATATTATTAGAGCTCCATTGTTATTAATTCTGATCAGTGATTATCGGGCTGTAGACTATTAGTTGAAGATACAGTTTCTTCACACAAATAGTATGCAAGTCATCTTTTATAACCAGTAAATCTAGCAAAATCGTCTGTTCCTATAACGAAAACAGTACCGTTCGATTAGTTTCTCTTTTCACATGTCATCAATTTTTTTCACATGACTAATTATGTCTTAAGAATCGACCTTCTTCTTGGAGTTCAGATCACTAAATTAATATTGGCGCTCCGGTTTTGGTCTCACTCCCGTTTCTCTGCTAAATGAGTCCGAACACCCAGACCCGCCCTGATAAATGCACGTGCGCCTTCAAACAGCCATGTGGAAACCTCGTGTTTTGCAGTCAGGAGCGTATTAAACGTCTTAAGTATTTACTTTAATTTAATGGCGTTACTTTATTGTTGAAGAGATCTGAAGAAAACTGTAGGTTTGCTTTACATAGTTTTCCTCAAAGACGTGGACAGTGGCATAGTAACCTCGAACAGACCTTTTGAGGCACTAACACCAGGAGCCAGAGAAAGGAATGTGCGAGACAAGCTATGATTCACTCTCAAAGCCTACTTAACTGCCACTGTTTCTGTACGGATGGGCAGCAGGATAGAGAGACTGCCAGGGCTGAACTCCTGTTTCTCTGACAGAAAGAGAGAGAGGGAAGGGGGATGAGAGATAAAGAAAGAATGCCTGAAAAATAAGGGAAATGTGATGTATAATTTTTTGAATACTTGTTATTTCAGAACCGTGGTCTCTGTGTATTATTTGAGACCAGCGTGTTGTGTGACCGCACGTGTTCTCGCAGGAGCGTTGTCTGCATGCTGTAAAAGGCTCCCGTGACAGATTTCCTTTCTCGACACGGTTCCAAGTCTGTACAGCCTACAGGGGACCTTAAAAGTTTGTGTCACTCATTGTGAAAATTGGAGTAAAAATGGGGTGATTGAGTGTATGTGAATTTGTTTGTGAACTAGTGACATTATGGTTGGAACATTTCTGGGATTGACGTGTAGGTGTGTGTGTGTGGGTGTGTGTATCACTGTATATTTGTGCTTTTGCAGTGAATGTGCAAGACTGGTTTAGAAAAGGTCTGTCATTTACAAATATGTACCCTAGAGGTATGTGTAATTCATACAGCTGCAGGCCAAGACAGGGAGGTGTGGGGTGTGTTAGGGTTTAGGGATTTAGAACTCACTCATATGTGGTGAGAGAAATGGATTGAATGTCTGTCAGTTTAAACTGGATTTTGTGTCTGTGTATGTAAGCATATTTGGGTGGCTGGGAATATGTATAATAACTGTAATATATACAGTCAGTATGCATGTGTGTGTGTGACGATGTGGGTTTATGTGTGTGTGTCTGTTCAGTGAGCCAGTGAATGTTAAGGCATGCAGAATTAAAGTCCTCCACCAACTGCGTAGACAAACTCGCACAGACGCACACAAGCACATGTGTACGCATGCAAAAGCACGGATTCAGGATTCCCAAAATACCTCGCGTCGAGATTTAGTTCTCTTTTTCCAGAGCCGCCCACAAACGAAATGAAAAAAAAAAAAAAACCAACAACA
This sequence comes from Tenebrosternarchus preto, assembly GCA_025802075.1. NCBI lineage: Eukaryota > Metazoa > Chordata > Actinopteri > Gymnotiformes > Apteronotidae > Tenebrosternarchus > Tenebrosternarchus preto. The sequence continues at coordinate 8,814,283 of JAOYMR010000013.1, read as the reverse complement.
AAGAACTGCTGGTCCAAGGCTGTGTGGGTCTTCTTCAGCAGGCTGATCAGGCTTCCCCCAGTTCATCGGGAGAGGTAGGGAGAGGGAAAGAGGGAGAAAGAGAGGGGGGAGGGACAGGGGGAGGGAGTGATGGGGAGAGAGAGAGAGAGAGAGAGAGAGAGTACTTCACTCAAGAAAGAAAGAGAGGTGTAGCAGATACAAACTGAAGAGTGGAGGTGATGTGAGTATTTTTTCCTCACATGTGCCATTGTGATTCAGTTATTTCCCATCCACACATTTCCTTTGTTTGCACAAGGCATATGGTTTACACTCATGCACCTGAAGTGTTCACATCACTTTTGTTTCCGTTCAGCAGAAGCAGAACCTCGCCACCGGAGTTCTGGCCCTGACGCGTTTCACTGCTGACTGATATTGACCGAGGCTGAAAGATTTGTTTAATTTTTGCTTAATAATGTGGTTACCTGGAATCCCAAGCCAGAATCCAGTGCTAAAAAAGCAGACTGTGAAGAACACTGAGGTTATAAATCAGATTAAAAACATGGATCAAAAACAGAGCAGAATCATAAGACCTGGCTGAGGCCAGATTTTGGCATCCACAATCGACTGGTTTTGACTTGCCTGTGCCCTGACCAGTGTTGGCACAGATTGTAAAATGATTACTTTGGGCTGGTGCTTGGCATAACAGCAATTGTTACAAATTTGTTAGGAATCCAGTTATACTAACAGCAACAAGAAATACACCCTTTGTTGATGATGGATTTGGTTTGAGCATAGCTCTCACTTTACCACTCTATGGAGGTAGATTGTATTCGGCAGGTTTATGTAGGCTGAATGTTATTGTAGACTCGCCTTCTGGCTGCCCTGTTATAATGTAGCCAGAAACACTGAATCCATTACAAAAGTTTTGCATCCAAAAGGTAAAAGCTTTGTCAGTTTCTTTCTTCAATAAGAACTTAACTATCTTATGACCATAGAGTGTTTTGTGTGTGTGTGTGTGTGTGTGCATGTACATCCACTGGTGTTTCCTCCACACGTGCACAAACAATAATAAACAACAATCTGTATTAGCAATGCAGAAATAACAGACACCCACTATACTCCTCAGCCTCAGCATATACAGAAATATATATATACATACACACACATAGACCATATCCCAGGGTGCAGTGAGGCCAGTGAGTAAGGAAATGGGCGTCTCTTCCTTCCTCTGATTCTCTTAGCTTCCTGCCCATTGGTGCCTTTGTAGCCTATCAAAATGAGGGTCAATGATTAATTGAGATTTATATTATTGCCTCTCCGTTAATGTGGAGATAATGATGAGCTCCTCTGGACAGTTGCTCCTTTAATAACGAGAATATCTCGCTTAGTCACCAGCTCTCCACAGAAAACACAAGCATTCAAATATCGGCTTTGGAATGTTTGGAATGGAAGGAGCTGTCATGGCAAATAAGACGGTCTGGATTAGGAAGAACATTCTTTTTTTCCATCTCTTTTCAGCAAACGCAAACAGGAAATGGCATACACACCCAATGTGGAGTTGTAGGCAAACTGTAATGCAGATGGTAACGTGTGATGAAATGACTGTGTGAGATTAGTTTAGTGACATTTTTACACTGGTAATAGGGGAAGATTGCTTTTTTGAGATTCAGATTCAGATATACTTTATTGATCCCAGAGGGAAATTGCATTTTTTATTGCACTGCATTGATATTGCTGTTTTCTTAGTAATATCGGCAATTTCAGGATTTATTGATGGTGTTTCTCTGGCACATACCAATGTTCGTGACTAGTATTTTTTTTTGCTAAATCCCAGTCAACATCTGTTTCAAAGTCTATAAAATAGCTAGAAATCATACAATTTAGTATCTAAATGATGCAATAGAAATTGTACAACTCTAAGTTTAATAGACTGGCTGCATGTGTTGTCTTGGAATGTACTGTAATCCATCTCACAGATGAGGTTCTACTGTTTAATTGGAAACTTTACTTTCTCAATTATTGTATTTCAGGACAGACAATGAATTCTTCAAAAATTCTAGTTTATCTGAGTTCTATATTTAAAGATTAGAAGTAAATGGAGACTTCTTGCTTTACACAGATGAAAGAAAAAATCAAGTGTGAGATCACTTTTGCCCTTTTACCCTTTGGTGTTATCATTGTATCAAAGGTTAGCAGTAGATGACTGCAGGTCAGTAGATATTCAGTATTCCCATGGCCCCATGAATTAATCACTGCCATCCCGTGTGAGATAGTATATCCATTGTTCCTGGCACCTTTTTTAAAGCCCTCATATGAGGTAAGCATGTTAGCATGCTAGCTGACTAGCACTGCGCGTGTGCGTGTGTGTAAGCCTCGAAGCTTTTGAAAGGAATGAAGCACATCTGGAGCTATAAGTCATCTGTCAGGCAGTAATGTGAACCAACCGCTCACCTCCACGAGACCCAGTGCTCCGTAGCACTGTAGCGGTTGCCGCGACTTTGGTGTGCACCACAGCACTGCTGGTGGGTTCTGTGGGGTGTGTTGCTAAGCTGCTAGCACTGTACCGGTCGCCATGACTTTGCCCTTCACCACAGCTCTGCTGGCAGGTTCTGTGGGGTGTGCTGTTAAGATGAAGTAATTGTAAACATTCTGTGTGGCAAATGTGATTTACTCCAAAAATTTCAAAATGTTTATTGGCTTAAGACTTGCAGGCTTTGGCATTGCATCTAGTTAACTGTGATTTAGAGATTCTTAGGGTAATGTTGCATAATATTGTTTAATATTGTCATGAATTGATTGTCAAGTGTTATTAACCAAACCATATGCTGTTCAACACAGACAAATACTCTTAATTTCAGTTCTGGTTACTGGGTATACAAAGTTCCTAACCTAAGCTAACTGTTTAAATGAAAACTAGTGTGTAAGTAGTAGTGACTGATTAAGAGCACCTGTATGACTGCTGGAGTGTTAATGGTTCAAATCCAGCCTGAGACTTCAGGGTGGGATACGGGAAGGTGGGGAGCAGGCTTGGCACAGAGCTGTGAAGTATCTGGATTGACAGAGCCAGTCAGTCAGCAGTCAGATGCAAAATGGCTGAAGATCTTATCCACTGTACAGATCTACAGCATCAAGGTAAAAAAGGGCGTGAAGATGCTGTCCTGTCCTCAGTTCACCTCTGGGCATTCTGGGTAACGTAAGAGCTTTTGCATGTAGAAGACTATGAAAATTGCTCCTCACAGCTCATTGTGTGAACAGCCGAACATTTCTGATAAAAGTCTGTGTGTTTGGCTATTTGCTGTATAAGTTCCAGTTTGTTCAGACTTCACCCAGTCCCAGATCAGAGCTGTGCAGTGCTTATTGAAGCAGAGCAGAGCCAGCCATGCCACACCCAGTGCCTGAATCACATTACTGCTGAACGTCTGCCTTTCGTTTTGGGTACAGGGCTTATCACTACCAATGACTGGTATTTGCTGGTCAGTTCACTCTTCATCATAAGGCACATGAATACCCAGGAACAGAACGCCAATCTGCCATTATGGATGCCTGTTTTCATTGGATGCCTCTGTAATTGTCTGAACTAGTTTTCCTTGAATCTCTATTTCTTTAGCAAGTTACGATGAAACGGACATGAACACACTGGGCTGGTGCTGAGATGTTACAAAAAAAAGTGATTTAGATTTTTTTTTTTTTTTTTTTGGAAACAGCATTCGCGGTGGTTCATTCAGAGCTTTGTGTGTCAGGCCAGTTCTAAGTAGAATGAGTGTAACTGTTTTACTCCTCAATTCAAGGCTTTTGCATAGATCATTGAGGAGGTATTCTATGCTCTTCTCTGCAGTGTCTCTTCAGGATTATGGGTGATTGACGGTTAATGTGCCCAGTGACCTCAGGCAACATGAACCAGACAGTCTGGCTTTAAAGAGCACACTTGTTCCCTTTCGTTGTTCCTTTTTTCTCACTCTTACAAGTAATTTTGTTTATTTTAGTATCAATTCAGGTGCCCTGAAACTGCAAGATGTTCTAAATTATGATTGAAAGTGAAATAAGTACCTAGAAAACATGCTTAAAGCATCTTCTGTCAATAGGAAATAGTATGAATTAATAAACTGATTTGTGTAAACATGAAAAGAATTACTGAGAATCAGTAATGGTGGATGTCCATGTCCTTATAGTGACTCTCAATGCTGGCCCTCCCCCCACCTAGAGAGGGTTATTCACTCATTAGCACTGGGCCATAACACTGGAGCAGCTTGCTAAGGTAAATCCCAAACTTGATGCTATAGAAATGCCTGCAGACTGGCCTTTTATCAGCATACCAAGGCTGCTTCTATTAAACAGTATGTCATGGTGGAACAAAAATTATCCATCTTGAGATGTCACCAATAATAATTTTTTGAAATAATTGAATTCATAATTTGTTTCTAAATGAGCTTGCCAGAGAAGACAGCAAAACCTGCGCCAAGCACTAACCGCACCCTCGGCATAAATCTAAAGATTTATGATGCAAAATCCAGCAAAATTTCAGTTGTGAGTTCCTCACGCCTGATGTGGAGCAGTAATAGATATACATAACCTTTTACCCAGAATTCATTAGCAGGGTCAGCTCAAAACCCTCTGGGAGGGTGAGATGTGAAAGGTAAAACAGGGCTCTAAGGTGTTGATCGGATGTCAGTTTTAACCTTGGTCACGTGGAGAGGAAGAAGAATATTTGCAGGACGAAAGCTGACCTCAGATCAGCAGAGCTTGGCTGAGCAGGAGAGGCTCACAGTACACAGAAAAGGGCAGAGGGAATTTGTCAATAATGATCAAAGAGTAAGTTCTTACATAAACTGCATACAGCAAGGGAGTTGGTTTATATCCCCTAAGCCTCTCTTTGTATTTTTTGAGTTGACCTTAGAAAAATATGATCATGGAAGCATTAGATCACTAAATTTAGATCACTGATCCACTAATTCTTTCTTGCACCACATTAAAAAAAAAAAAAAAAATGTATTACATTTGCTATAAAACCCTTGAAGTCAGCTGATCTTGTAAGTTCAGCAGCTCAATGTCTCTGGGAGCCATGTTGATACGAACTGAACAGAAGCAAATGCCAAGTATGTTTCTATCAGTACAAAGAGATGTTTGTATCGCTCTCTGAGACACATACGGCTTTCTTCACAGTGCATTTTGGAAAATATGACTCCCAATTATTTGTGACTTTATTCTCTGTGAAAGGGTTGGTGCCTGTTCTGCAGTAGAAACGATATGAGAGAAATAATGCAATTCAATATGCAAATAGAAACACATTAGGAACAAAGTGCACGCAGTTGTCAATATATGTTTTGAACTAGAAATAATGTCAGACTGTAAGAGAAATGAAAAACATGTCAACAGTCCTCATTCCCACAAAACAAACCCTCAACACTATTTTTACTTGACTTCCCACTGTGTTGAAGAGTGAACGCAAATTCACAACGGTGATGGAGTTTTCTAATGTTGACTGAACATATTGGTTGAGGTTTCACTGATTAGTTAACATTATCCTACACAATGTTCAAGCTACTGTTAGAAAAAAAAAAAAGGATTATTTATTCAGCTTTATTCATGAAGTGGTGACGTCGGTGACATCACCACCAGAATGTACTTAACACTGTTACAACGTAGTAGTTCTTTTTCTAAATGTTTTATTCATGACATGGTTTTACTTGCGTTTAGAAATTTAGACGACCCATATGACCCATTCAATATTTGCACTACTCATCCTGAACTTTGCTTGTATTTAGCTTCCTGAAATGGGCTCTACCAAATGTGTCCAATATTTTGTTTGTTTTTTTTCTGGTATTGCAATTATTTTGAGGTAGTTATGAATTACTTTAAACTATTTTTTACTATGACACATTTTTTAAGACTTACTATTACTGTTTTACTAATCTCTCTCACTGTGTCAGTGAACTTCAACAGTGCCCTGGAACATTTAAAACATTTAAAACGTCATGTTTTGTTGTCAAATGCTTTGATGCTGCCCTTAACCCTCTTAACTGCTGCATTGTGGGTAATGTAGTATCATCCACAGTCAGAGCCCTTTTTGTTTATGCCAACAAAGAGGACTTGTGTAGCTAACTCTAAAGTGTTTGGATGGACGTTATTGCCATAGCAGCCAATCCAACAGAAGAAAAGGGTCTTTCAGTCCGAAACCAGAGATGTGGCCTTTGCCCAGTTTGTGTCTGCAGCTTTCTTCTGTCCCACCACTCGGCTTCTCAGAGCTAAAAGTGCGTCTCTTGTCGTTCCGCCACTGAAGAGCTTGCCAGACTGGCGCGAAGGACGTGTGGCAGACTGTAGCTTGTGAATTCCAAGCTCAGCAGCCATATTACAAGAACACAGCACCGGCTTCTGTTGCTGTGGCCAGACGTCTGCGGCTTGTG
>JAOYMR010000013.1:8796110-8807419 GCA_025802075.1 Tenebrosternarchus preto | reverse complement strand
AATTCCAAGCTCAGCAGCCATATTACAAGAACACAGCACCGGCTTCTGTTGCTGTGGCCAGACGTCTGCGGCTTGTGTCTGCTGCTGTGGCCAGACATCTGTGGCTCTGTTTGGTGCTCGGTAGCCCATGGCCTGTTCTAAACACGCAAATCCATCGCCGCCTTCAGTGCTAATGTGCTAAAGAGACGTGGACACTCTTGTATAGGCTTGTCTTAAAGTCTGAGAGACTCGACCATAAGGTTTTTATATAATACCCAAAATGGCTTATGTGTACAAAAGTTCACATGAAGGGTTAAGTAGCTCATGTTGAGGAAGAGCAAACCACAATTATTTGTAGTTTGTAGTCACTAAAGTGAGTTTTAAAGTGTCAGTGAGATAGTGACACAAAGACAATAACTTTTTTTTTAATGTCCCTGCAACTGTGACAATGTCTGTGTCATTTTTAGTAGAGTTTCTAATGCTTTAGTACATGTTGCATCCTATACTGGATATTGGAAGGGGAAAAAAAAGTTCAGATAAAGACCGTCGAAGAGAAACAGAGTCACAGGAATGGAAGTTCCATCATTATGGCAGCAAACATCAACTCTGTGATGTCATCCTTCTTACTCGTGCAACACTAATAAGGTGTCAGTGAGGTTTCATTAATGAGTTTTTAGGGTTTTGGTTAAGTCATAAGATGATGTCATGTTTTAACAGATGGTCATATGTGATCAGACGGTCCCCTGAACGAGTGCCTCGTTTGTTGTGTAGTTGTTAATACACGTTTGGTCACCGCAGTGGAGTGCACTGTCTGAGTGGATCCTGGGTTTCTGTTGAATGCAGGCTGCTGGTTGGGGCTCCCAAGGCTAAGAAGTTATCCAATCAGATGTCGCAGATAACCGGGGGACTGTACAACTGTGACATCAGCTCCCCAAACACTGCCTGCCAACGGATTAATTTTGATAATGAAGGTAAACGTACAGTAAGCCTATAGTGAATGCCTACATACACACACACACACACACACTCTCTCTCTCTCTCTCTCTCTCTCTCTCTCTCTTCTGTGATATAAAAGTATTTTACAGCCCTTGTGATTTGATGCAATTACCCTTTCTGTTGTTTGTTGGGATGTGTAGAGAACGTCAGGGCTGAGAGCAAGAGTGATCAGTGGATGGGAGTTACTGTACAGAGCCAAGGACCTGGTGGCAAGATAGTGGTCAGTGTCGTGTGTGTGTGTGTGTGTGTGTGTGTGTGTGTGGGAATGTGTGTGAATCGGTGTGTGTGAATGCGTGCATGTGTGTGTGTGGGAATGTGTGTGAATCGGTGTGTGTGAACGCGTGCGTGTGTGTGCGTGGGAATGTGTGTGAATCGGTGTGTGTGAATGCGTGCGTGTGTGTGTGCTTGTCTCATTCTCTTATGCTGATGTGTGGAAGTGAGCCTATGCTGTGGTCACTTTCAGACATGTGCCCACCGCTACCAGAGGCGCCTGTTCGTCAACTCACCGCAGGAGTCACGGGACATCACGGGTCGCTGCTATGTGCTGAGCCAGGACCTGAGAATCGACGAGCTCACGGGAGACGAGGGCGGAGACTGGAAGTTCTGCGAAGGCCGAGCCAGGGGCCACGAGCGCTTCGGTTCCTGCCAGCAGGGACTGTCCGTCACCTTCACTAAGGACTACCACTACCTGGTGTTTGGAGCACCAGGGGCCTTCAACTGGAAAGGTAGAGGAAGAGAGGAGAGGAGAGACAAGAAGAGAGGAGAGGAGAGGAGAGACAGGAAGAGAGGAGAGACAGGAAGAGAGGAGAGGAGAGACAGGAAGAGAGGAGAGGAAAGACAGGAAGAGAGGAGAGGAGAGACAGGAAGAGAGGAAGACTGGAGCTTGTAGGGGAAGACTATTGTTTTTGCGTGAGGTTTCAGTAGAACTGTCAGTAAATAATGCTGAATTAAATTTTTTTCATTGGAATTTAGTAGATAAAATTCCCTAAAGTTGCCAGTATTATAGCACTAGGCAGGACATTAAATACATTTTTTACTTTGTTTTGTCATGTTAATTTCTGTATTCTTGATACCAGATGTCGCTTGACTTTTTGCATCTTTTTTGTTCGTTTCTTTGTTTTCCCTTTTGTCATTTCTGCACCTGTACCTCCATCTATCCATCGGTTCATCCCTCCATCCACCCTTTCATCTACTTCTCACCTGTGGCTCATCTGCTCACTCCCACTATTCCTTGCGGGGTGGAACCACGCCCCAGGTGTAGTACGGTTGGAGCAGAAAAACAACACTCTGTTGGACCTGGGTATCTATGACGATGGGCCATATGAGGTCAAGTACAAAACTGCAGAAGGACTGGACGATGTCACCGTTCCAGCCAACAGCTATTTAGGTGTGTCTAGAGGTTCATCACATCAACATTACATTCATATTCATCAACCCCCCTCCCAAACAAAAACAAACAAACAAGAAACAAACACATGGAACAAAATCTAGTGTCATTTGATGGACTTCGTGGATTCTCTGAGTGGTTTAGTATGGAAGCATGATGAAAACTGTGGGTTAAGCTTGAAGAGACCTGAACCAAATCTCTCCGCTCATGTTTTAGTATATGTGCAATGTGTACATGGATGTACATGGATGTGAATCTGTATGTGTGTGTGGTTCTAGGTGTACTGTTCATGACTAGTGTGTCAAGCAGCAACCCTGATCAGTTTCTATATAAGTCGTATCCTCCTCAGATTGACGTTGCCATGGAGAACGACGTGGCAGCCAATAGCTACTTAGGTTTGTGGGACGTTCTGGATGATCACATCATTCATTCCAGCCACATCCCACAATATCAGAGAAAATGCATGTAGATTTTATGTAGATACATGTATGTAATTTTTTTTTTTACCATTTGAACAGTACTTCCTATGTTCCATTTTCCATGTTTTTTGCGTTATTGCCTGTATTGGTCCTACTAGTTTTATTTTTTATATTTTGCCCATGCCTGCTTGTTGTGTGTGTGTGTGTGTGTGTGTGTGTGCATCTTTATGAGTAAATCCCACTCATTAAAAACAATGCCATGTACTTGAATGTGTTATCATGTTTCTCTGGAAATGTGTTATTCTGTTCTGAATCATATACAGTTTATAGGAACGGTTAGAAAGCAAATGCTAACATTGTTAGTCATGATTTCAAGCTATCAGCTAATCACTAATGAGCCTCACACCTCCTCACACAGCCTCTGATCTGCCACGCTTCTCCGCAGGGTTCTCTCTGGACTCGGGTAAATTACTGACTAAGAAGGGCCAACTGACAGTGGTTGCTGGAGCTCCTCGAGCCAATCACAGTGGATCAGTGGTTCTGCTTAAGAAAGAGTCCGAAACGTCGTCACAGTTGGTCACCGAGTACATCCTGGAAGGTGAAGGTCTGGCCTCCTCCTTCGGATATGACCTTACAGTGCTCGACATAAACGGAGATGGGTAAGACCAGTTATTACCTACTTAAGAACTGATCCTATGGGCCCTTAAAACACTACGAAGTGTTATTACCATGCAACTTCTAAGTAAAGATAGAACAGCAGAAGGAAGAGGTTCTGTTTTCTGCCTTTTATCATTCCTCCTTCCCTGTTCATTCCTATCCCTGTTCCACAGGTGGCAGGATCTTGTAGTCGGAGCCCCGCAGTTCTTCATGAAGGACTCGGATATCGGCGGTGCTGTCTATGTCTACATTAATCAAAACGGAGACTGGAACAAGGCGAGCCGCACCAGGATCGATGGAGCTAAAGACTCCATGTTTGGGCTGGCTGTGGAAAACCTGGGCGATATCAACCTGGACGGATTTAACGGTCTGGGAGTTTGAGATTTAACGGTCTGGGAGTTTGAGATTTCACTGACAGGGAGAGAGATTTAGTGAAGCACGGGACAGGTTTTCTGAACAGAGCAAGCCTAGTATAGTGACTAAAAGGTTTAGCCAAGGAGACTTCCTGTTGACACTCTAAACTCAGTATCCACTCTACAGCTCCCCAATGCCAACACTTTCTCATTCACAAAAAAAGAATTGGTTTTGGGAACTGAAAGGTTTCTGATTCTGAACTTTACACCTAAAAGGTGCTTTGAACAGAGAAGGAGATGAGGCTTACCCTGTACCCAGAAATACGTCCCACTGCCAGAGACTGCAAAGTGATGGGAAATATATACATATACACAGACTTTTTTGGATCAATTGTGGCATACGTTTTTATTTTGCAACTGCTGATAAGATTTACTTAATGATGTGCTGGACACTTGCTGATGCTGATGATGGTGACGGTGATGACGAGGGGGAGTTACATGTAACTGACTGCATGGCATCTTTTGTGTTGCAGACTTGGCGGTGGGGGCACCATACGATGACGACGGAGCAGGGAGCGTCTACGTCTACCACGGCTCGGACGCCGGCCTCAAACTTAAGCCTGTCCAGGTCTCTGGCCCCACCTCATTTACCCTGCGTTTACCTCATTTACCCTGCGTTTACCTCATTTACCCTGCGTTTACCTCATTTACCCTGCGTTTACCTCATTTATCCTGTATTTTCCTCATTTACCCTGCGTTTACCTCATTTATCCTGTATTTACCTCATTTACCCTGCGTTTACCTCATTTACCCTGCGTTTACCTCATTTACCCTGCGTTTACCGCACACTTTCCTCATTACACCACTTCAATTCCAGAGTGCGAGCGTCAGAGACTGTTGATGTGTTGTCATTTGTGATTTGATTTGCTCATACAGTACTTACATGCTGCAAAAATGACATTTAAATATTTAAATAGGCCTTTAAATATTTCCTTCTTAGTAAGCATATTAGTGGAATAAGAGTGCTTCCTCTGCACCTACTGACTTTGTCTCTCTAGCTCCCTGTTCATGTACTCAGGTTTGTTTGTTTTTTTTCCTACTTTCCACACCAGGTGCTGAAAGGAAAAGATCAGAACATTAAGCTGTTCGGGTACTCTTTAGCGGGTAACATGGATTTAGACAGAAACCAGTATCCAGACCTGGCCGTCGGATCTTTGTCCGATACTGTGGCTGTGTACAGGTGGGATAATTACTACACGTCATGGGGGTACACACATCAGTATTAGGGCATATATACATACTGGAGGTTTGTTACGTTAGACTTGTTACAGCCGCTCATAGGGAGTGGTCTTAGAGTCACTGCCAGTTGGGGTTTGTGGTCACGGGCAGGTGTCTGGCAGGACGGCTTTACGCCGCAGTTCTCTGCCTGACGGGCTGCTCCTATATGTCCTACATTTCCTGTATTACAGGTCCAGGCCTGTAATCAATATAGAAAAGACCGTCACCACGACACCAAAGGAGTTGGACCTCACTAAGAAAAACTGTGGGCAACGCATATGGTGGGTGTGGCCTGTTGAACATTCTGTTCTGTGATGTTCTGACATGTTTGTCTGCTGACATAAACCATAGCAACGTGTCTTTTCTAGCCTTCAGGTGGAAGCTTGTTTCAAATTCACAGCCAAAAACTACAGCCCTCCCGTTCGTAAGTATATTAGCAAGTTCTCATAATCAGCCTACAGTGCCATCTGATTGGCCAGGCTGTCTCTCCATCAAGATCGACACACCTATCGCTTCTTTGCCTTTTGGAAATAGAGGAGATGCACTGTCAAACATGTACTGTCTGAATATAGAATTAAAAACACTTGTTTTGGTCTAAATTTTAATTACAATTATTTAATTTAATTATTGTTGGTTTACTTTTGCTTCTGTGGATCTAACATTCTCTCACTCTTCCCCTCACCGTTCTCTCCTTCAGGAATGTCGTATTCCATTCAGGTGGAGTCGAAGCGGCGGAAACAGGGTCTTCCCTCCCGCCTCTGCTTCAGCCCATGCTCGTCTGGCGCCTCGGACTATGAGACAACGGGAGTTCTGGATCTCAAGAATCAGAACGAGAAGAACTGTGTCACCAGGATCCTCCAACTGCAGGTACTACGCCTGCAGCACTGACCCTCCATCACAGGCTGAATAGCTACGGTTATCCAGAAGGGTCTTTAGAGATGTGTGTAGGTGATTTAAGATGTACGATGGTTTCAAGGGTTTTTTTGCCATCTTAATTTTTTGTTCTCAAACAAAACCACTAAATCAATGTGTCTTGAAGTACCAGCACTGTTTTTCCACCGTTTATCGCTCTGTACCACTCATCAACCACACATACTTTTATTTACATTTAGCCATTTGGCTGACGCGTAAATGACTTCTGAGACCCTACTGATGAAGCAGTCGATTACAGCAGGGCTGTACACCAGGTGTTCAGTAACAGAACAGGCAACTAATTAATAAGCTGCATGTAGCACTCAGGAATTTGCACATTAACTATGCTGTGTTACACACGCTGCCACCTGGAGGGATAATGTTGTATTTTCCATTCCATTTCACATCAGAAAAAAAATTCCACGAAGGTTCTAAAGATTTACTCTTTATTACGATTATTACAGAACAATGGTAACCATCGTTATTTTCTCAATTTCCCTTATGAAGGAAAACATCAAAGATAAGTTAAGAAGCATCCCCATAGAGGTGTCTACAGAGATTATCAGCCAATCAGGACGCAGCAAGAGACAAAGCTCTCTCCGTGACCTCCTCCCCATCCTTGCCTCCAGCCAACCAGCTCTTTCTGAGGTAACCATGCTCCTTACCTGACAGGAAAACAGGAGGCTCTCCTATTTCACACATGATGCATAGCTGGTGTGCCGTTTGATGTCACACATTCAGGCAGTAAGTTCAGTCACTGAGCTCCCATTTTTTTTCCCAGGTGAACTTTCTCAAGGAGGGCTGCGGCAGCGATCACGTGTGCCAGAGTAACCTGAAGCTGCAGTACACATTCTACTCTTGCGAGGATAACAAAAACGTTTTCCACGCTCTGCCAGTGTGAGTTCACCAATAGGAGCCTCTCTGGCCTAAGCCCCGCCTCCTGCACCTCATCTAACGTCACCATGACAGCAGACAGCGAGCACGCCAACACCCCCAGCCGGGGACTCTTACAAAACACAGAAAATGTGCAGTTAATAAACGATCAATTAAGTATTTTATTGAATTTAATTAAGGACTATTAAGAGAATTAAAATGTTCATAACTTAGTCTATTATGCTCTATATAGAGGTAGTCTATTATAACAGGCCTGGTTTTTTTGTTCACAACAATGCCTTGTTATAACTTAACCCCTCTGAATCTTAATGGAAATTAAACTGCAACTAGGAAGGCAGGCCCTGATTTGCATAATTCATGGTTTCAATCAAAAGGCACAGAAGAAAAGAAACACATATGGCTTTTTTTCTGATTAAGAGTACTGTTAGATGTTTCTTGCATTTATTGGAGGGTCATACATTTTTGTAATCCAGGATAAGATTTAATCTGTATTTGGAAAACTTGCTCATAAACCTCCTGAATGAAGGTACCTTGTTTTATCAGTCAAAATGGAGTTCCAGTCATTTCACTTGGTAACCAGAAGGAAATTGCCCTGGAGGTCACGGTGACCAATCTGAATGCAGATGATGCGTATGAGGCCGTTCTTATTGGATCGTTCCCTGACTCACTCTCGTACTCCGCCTTCCGCTCCAAGAACAATGTGAGTCAAAGTACCTCAAGTCCTTCCTGTGCAGGAGCGTGTGCTTCGTTTTGAGTTCTGGACGCACGTGTGATTGGATGAGCTTGTTTGTGTACAGGACAAACAGGTCATCTGTGTTGCCAATCAGAATGGGTCACAGGCTGATTGTGAGTTGGGAAATCCTTTCAAAAGAGACTCAGAAGTAAGTGAAAGAGGAGAAATGGCATCAATGTCTTTACAAGTGCGAAAATCTGGTCCTAACCCTTGTCATATCTTTAGACGTCATTCTACATTATACTGGGCACAGGTGGAATATCACTGGATACGACAGAAGTAGAAGTTACTCTTCAGCTCAAAACGTAAGTATCAAGAGTTTCATGTGTATCTTCCACATTTACCTTTATTTGGTGATACACCCCACTCCTCTGTTTAAGGTAACAATTCTTGCAACTCTGTGTGTGTGTGTGCGTGTGTGTGTGTGTGTGTGTGCTTGCTTGCTGCAGGACAAGTGATCAGCCACCAATCACACTGACAAAGAAGGCTCTGGTTGTAATCGAACTGCTCTTATCCCTCTCTGGGTAGGGCGTCTTACATACCTCACGTGGTCTTGGATCCTGAATGACGAATGTCAGCAATAAATCGTGATCTTCCTTTGTCCTTAGGGTGGCTAAGCCGTCTCAAGTTGAATTCACTGGGGAAGTTAAGGGAGAAAGTGCAATGAGAGCAGAAAGTGAAATTGGCAGCCAGGTTGACTATGAATTCCGGGTAATTACAATATAATTATGCATAAATATGCACAAACACATTTATTTATCATAACTATATCCATTTTAGTGTATGCCTCTATTAGTAGACATTTATAATTTACCCTACTATACAGAGCCATTGATGGCTCCTTCCCAGATGATCCCCTTTCCCCTGTAGGTGGATGTTGGTAACAAGCTAACACTGCCCCTGTGAACCCCCCGCAGGTCATTAACCTGGGCAAGCCCCTGAAGTCGGGCACCACCTTCGGCTCGGCCTTCCTGGACATCCAGTGGCCCAAGAACACAGATACAGGCAAGTGGCTCCTGTATCTGATGAAGATCAGTACCGATGGTGTGGAGAAGTTGGGCTGCAGCAACCCCAGTGAGATCAACCAGCTCCAGCTCCAGCAGGTACCTCCAAACTACTGACTGCACTCGCTTTCTCCGAGTCCAAAAAAACCTGACGGCTGGTTGAGTTTGATTTCGTTGTCTTGTTTTTTTCCTAGAGTGGCACACAGAAATATTTTGGTTGTCTCTTTTTGGTTTGTTTAACTACAGTCTTAGATCCTTGTAGAATCCTTACAAATTCTGAACTCTTGACCTCTAATCCTCCTGAAACACAAGATATACAGACAGACAGAGAGATTGTCTTTTAGTTTACAGATGAGACAGTGTACAGCTTGGGGCTCCATGTTTTCTACTTTTTACTCATGTCAGGATTCTTCACTGACGAGACACAAGCGTGAGACATCAGAGCCAAGCTCAGACGAAGCCAAATTCTCCCTTTTTAGTGACAAGAGGAAATTCAAAGTCTTGGTAATCCTCTCTAAAGTTCACCCACTCTCCATAATTTGGAAAGTTATTTTCTAACTTATTCTTGCTTTTTTAAAAAACACTGTTTTAAGCACTTGTCGTATTTGTTGCAGTCCTGTGATGCTGGAGCAAGGTGTGTGCATTTTAAGTGTCCCCTACAAGGATTGGACAGCAATGCTGTCATCTCACTGAGGGCCCGCCTTTGGAACAGCACTTTCCTGGAGGTGATCTTAACTATTTAGTAATTAGTTAATATCATATTACATACATAATATTAAGTTCCTTATTTCTATTATATTTTTTTGGACAAAAAGTAAATGAAAATGGTATTTTGCATTCCTTTATTGTTGTATGAAATGTGATTGTTTTATTAATCTTTAGTGTTTTTGAGATATTTTGTGTTCAGTTCTTATGATCATGAACATATAAGCTATTCTGGGCAATGATGGTACATCAGTGGGACTGTGTGCAGAAAGCATTACTGCTCTTGTTCTATACAGGACTTCTCCAGTCTGAATTATGTTGACATCCTTGTGAAAGCATCACTCAGTCTGGATGCTGCAGCAAAAAATGTAGTGCTGAAGAATGAAGACACACAGGTAAGTTGGGACTCTGGCCATTTTAACACTTTAAAGATGCAAGCAACTTAATTTTTTTTTCCTTACTGATTAGGGTAATCTCACTCTTCTGGTGCACAATGTACATATGCAAAGTGTCTTATGAGTATAATAAAGTCAATGCACTTTTTCACTGCCTATCCTATAGTTCTGATTTTGTTCTGGTAGAAAACAAAACCCTTGCATTACATCAGTACAAGTGGCTTATCTTGAGCCTCAACTTCAGATTGATTTGAATCCATAACCTCATTGGTAGGTTTGTATATTTATGGTTGTATTAATTCGATTCTCCTCCGTGTGCCAGTACATTTAGCTCTGCTTCAGTAGAGCAGCAGGCTGTGAGTTTGAGAAAGTGGGCAAAGTATCAATCAAACGTGTTCATTATAATATTAGGACCACGCCCACACCATTCCCAGCTAGAACTGATAAGCAAACCTTGTTTGTTTTTAAAGTTTTATATTTCCGTTCTGCTTTTTGTGAAACTTTGCTGACTGTTTAATAAAACACTCTAATTCCACATACAAAATATGATATTTGCATAATTTATAATGTCCCCTGGGTCATCTCAAATGTGTCTGAGCCCGTAACTGCACCTATGAATGTGTTTGTCTGCATTAGGTACGAGTGACCGTGTTCCCAGGGCGCAAGGACGCGCAGTACGGAGGATTACCCTGGTGGATCATACTAGTCGCTATATTACTGGGACTCCTTCTGCTGGGGTTACTAATCTTCCTGCTCTGGAAGGTAAAAGAAGGCAGACTTCAAACAGCATGGATTCAGTCGTCTCTCAGTAGTTGTTCGTCTATCATGACTGTCATGAAAAGCCCATGTCTTTATAAAAACAACAACAATGTAAAACGTCTACATGGCTGTACGATGTCCTGTTAAAATGAAACCAAACAACTGTACTTCTTTTAGTGCGGTTTCTTCGGCAAAAACGACAAACACCCTCAAAACGAGCCCGAGAAAGAGAGACTGACGTCAGACGCGTAGAGAGTGAGTGACAGAAAGCGAGAGCAGCTCTTTCTGGGTAACCGATCTTTAAAAGATCCGCTCGAGCTCAGAACTAGCATGGCGAGTCGCTCTAGCTTGGGACGTCGCGCTGTGCTGCATCGCCTGGTTGCGGGAAAACGGTGGCAGTCGTTACGGCTTCCACGGTACAGTGATGAGCACTATGCCATTTCGAACGCAGTTCGCTAAGAAATGCAGACCCGTCATGTATGGTTGTCGCTGCAGTGGGTAAAAGGTTTACATACATGAATAAATACTTCCTTAAATCCTGTGCAAATATTCCAGCGATCACAAACCAAAATTAAAGTGCTCATATCCTTCTTGATTGGGAAATTGCAGTTCTTTGTGGCTTGCTTGGACTTTGTAGGGGTCTTCCTTTCTGCGCATGCTACATGGTCTTATTTCTGTGCCCAGGTTCCTGCCCTTTGCCTGTGTTGGACAAAATGCTGCTCAACACACTTACCTCTTGCTAAGCATGCTACCAAACACAACTCATATGTCTTCAATTTATGTTAGACAGGAAAGAAGTGTACAGTTTTATATTATGGTTAACGCTAAACTCGTTCTT
>JAOYMR010000013.1:8774437-8785598 GCA_025802075.1 Tenebrosternarchus preto | reverse complement strand
AACCTCCTGCTCCCCGTGTCTCAAATGAAAACATCCTCTGGTCCCTCCCCCTCACTCTGGCCTCCTCTGTCCCCGTCCCTCACCACTACCTTGGCGTTCTCTCCCACTGTTTCTCCAGCTGGGATCAGCAGATCTTGCTCCTCTTCTTGGTGCCTTGCATGGTCTTCACTTTGGTAGGGGTTCTGGGGTGCCTGATCTTCAGTTTCTGACTCCCCAGACTGAGGGGCTTTCTCTTCATTCTCTGGTCTCGGGGTTTGGGGCGATGGACTTTCTTGGTGGGGCTGTTTTTTAGAGTCCTTCTCTTGCTCCAACGTTTCACATATCAGACGAGCCACTTCACTCTCCACACCTGGCTTCTCCCGGCCAATCAGAAACCTGCATTTATATACCGTGTGCAATTTAATTCATATGCAAATCGAAAACTGCTACAGCCTTCAAAAAGTAACACATTAAGTTTGCACATGCATGAATAATGCAAAACAGTACTGTATTCCTATAACATGACTTTATTGCTGCAATGGATATGTAAACCTAGTTTAAGTTACACAACTTACACTAACAGGCAAAGACCCCTTAATATGAGCTCTGTCAATCATTTCCTGTGGAGATACTATGCCCCTTAGCTGATATGACACTGAAAATTAGACAAAACGCTAGTGAATCATTAACAGATCGTCCAGTACCAACATGCAATATCTCTGAATAAGCACTTGCACACCCTATAATACATGACCAGCAGAATCCAATATTCCAGTAGAGATGATAAGATATACAAGTGCTTCTTAATTGTGAAGTTCTGCATTTCCCTGATAGCAGTGGTCCCATTGGCATTTTGAACAGTAAAAATGCCTCACCCAGTGTTTCTCTATGAGTGAATGATTGACAGATTAGGTGTGTTTAGGGGAAGTGTGTGTGTGCGCATGTTCTTACTTCACGAGTCCTCTGGTGTTCTTCAGTACGTTGGCAGCGAACACCTGGGTGACGCCTACCAGACTGGTCCCACCCACCTCTACTATCTGATCATTAACTTGAATGCTGACAAAAGACACAACGTACAATCACATGACTCATGTCATTTAAAATGCTCGTAAAAGTTTCAAGGTTTCACTTTGTTTCATATTGACAGTGAGTTTTGGTAGACTGAGCTTATTCTGTGCCCAGACAAATGCTCAGTGAATAGTGAGTACTGTAGCTGGTTAGATCAACTTTAAAAGGGGACCAGTTAGCAATGTTGACATCAGAGGGAGGGGTAGTGATTTGAGAGGTGGGTGGGTTTTGGTCTCCTACCGGCCATCACGCTGGGCTGCTCCGTTCTCTGTGATGGTTTTGACAAAGATTCCGAGCTTTTCCAGACCTTGATCAGCCCCGACACCCATACCAATGATGCTGATTCCCAAGCCGTCATCGCCTGAAACAACAAGCAGACGAACACAGTGGGGAAAGAGGGTACATGCTTCATAAGCAAACGTGATGGATCTAATCTGGAGGCGGTGTGGATGGAGGCTTTTAGTCCATTTGAACAAGAGCACACGTGTTCAAATAAATCAAATATTTAAAAACTGATACCAGCTGATTAAACAGGTGAAATAGGGCATGTTCCTGCAAAACTCCTGCAGCCAGCTAGTCCTTCATGGATATGGTTGCCTTCCACTGTTTGAAGCAAATCTCATAAATAGGTCATTGTGATGGACACGTCATACACAAGATGCCCCTTATTTCTTTAAGCCGAGAAAGGATTCGTAAGTCTAGTTAGCAGAAATCTATGTCAGTGGAGGTTTTCCATTGTGTACAGACCTGACCTTATTTGGTATCTGGAAAAACTAGCCTCCAACTGGAATTCCTACTCGGAGAAGAGGGACTTCCTTCACACACTAGACGTTCATTCTTACCAGCCCTTATGGTCGATGGTATTTAGATCTAACCTTTCTGAATCTCGACGGGGAAGATGTCCATCTTCTCCACCCTCTTCTCCAGCTCGTACTCTGCAGAAGCTGCGACAGGATCCACCTCATCATTCCTACGATCGTACTCATCGTTAGAATATGTACTAAACACCTGCAGAGAGAGAGAGAGAGAGAGAGAGGGGGGGATTTGGGGGGGCATAAAATGCGAATCAAATAAGTTGGATCATGGGAAGAAAAAAAAAAAACTTAAAATAATAAAGTACACCAGACAGATTTATAAGGTATTTCAAAGAATTGTGGAGGCATTTAGCTACAGAAAAATGTCAAGATTTTCATGGATATTTCTATTAGACAGTCTTCACATGGTTCAAGTTATTAAGATTACGGAAAAACCTTGCTTCACGAAAATTAAACTCCCCATGTGGTGTGGTTGCAACAAAGGGAAACCACACTCAGATATGCACTGTTTAAAGCGAGCTCTAGCCGACTCGAGCGGGGCCGAAGGTACGTGTGCTGCCGTGGCCGTTCATTAAACAAAACACCATTCAGTTAGCGTGATGTCACGGGTTCACAGTGACTCCACCACATCACTCTTTCTTCCTTTTCGGGCTCCTCCGTCCGTCTGTCGGTCGGTCTCCCCCTCGCTACCCTTTTCTGTCTAACAAACGTTTTTTTCTTCTCTCTTTTCTTTCTTCAGGTCTCTCCTGTTGTCATGGAGGAACTGCCCGCATCGGTACAACGTCCTTTTCTTTCCTGCAGTTAAACTCAAATCACAGAGAAAGGTCTTTCTTACACCTCTCTCTTCTTCACAATCTTTGTGCGCAGCCCTTTGGTGAATACAGACAGAGGACAGTGTATTCTTTCAACCTAGTAGGAATGAGATTTCAAACGTAGATCACCCATTAATCCTCAGGGCGCAGAGAGAGAAACTACAGAAGTGAGCGTACTAACCAGGTCATATATTATACTTGAATCCACTGCTGTTGGGTTGGTATTTTTATTTGTGTTGTTTTTTTTTTAAAGGAACTGTCAGGACTCAGATTTGGCTTTGCCAATAAACATAGCCGGACTGGAGGTGGAGCCAGTCAGGACTGAAATCCTTCTTACATGCAGTAGCACAGAGCCCTGCTTTAGCCTCAGCTGTTAGTGTCAGACGTCTCTGATTCTTGCCCAAAGCAGCTGACAGATGCTGTGCTTCCTGAGCTTTGAGTGGGATTCAATCCAAAAGAATTTTTTTGGGGGGTAATATTTCACATATCTAAATAGGGCTGCTAGTCACGATAAAAAAAGATGCACGCATGTTTATATATAAACACTTGGGCACTGGATGAGCAGGTTTGGAGAAAGTAAATTTAAAATCTTAAAATGGTCATTTCATCCTGTCACTCCGCAAACATCTCAGGCCTTGTTCAGCAGACACCTCAGTTCTTCTCAAGGATGTTGTGAGCCGATTCCCAACTGATAGAAGCCCTAATTTGTAATCTACATCTGGAGAGGAACAGGAACAGGAAACACACACAAGTGAGCCAAAGAGGAAGAGCCAAAATGGACAGTGTCCACTGTCTTAACTGCATCAAAACATCTAAAAATCTATAACACAGAGAGCATCTAAAAAAAGAAACAGGAAAAGGTTCATATTAAATCTACAAAATCACTGGCTCGGGAAACAGGCACATAAGAGTAGGGAAGACAGAACGTAAACAGACGTCTATAAATAAATGTAAATTGTTGCAGTAACTGCCATTATATAAGAAAGAACTGCTATACGTTGACACACACACACACACACACTGCAAGACATTTGAATTTCATATTCCCATTTCATTATAAATGTCACACACACACACACACACGTGCACACACACACGCACACGTGCACACACACACGCACACGTGCACACACACACACACAGAGGAGCTTTTCTTTCCTGAACAGGATCAGTCCTTTTCAAGTCTTCCACTTTCTAGAGTCCAAGAATCAGTCATGTGATCCTGAGCACAATACACTTCCTGTGTGATAACCAATCCCAGTGTTTCAAGTTATGCACTGGGATATAGTCAACAGCGCAAACACATACATGCACAAACAGACTGGTCAGAGACGAAGCTTCACCGTCCTGTGAGCCAGCATGTAATTCTGAGCTAAAACCAGAAGCATTTCACCAGAACCAGAAGCATTTTTTTTTTTTTTTTTTTAAATCTTTTTCTACTTAACCAATATTGTGAACACCAAAGCTCATGCATGTAACAGCATGATGCACTTTTGTCCTCCGTTAAAAGTCTTGAAGAACCCTGAAGAGACATGACAATACTGCAACCCCAGCAAATAATATTAGCAAGATAGTATCTTTCATAATTGTGTAGTTAGCAAACAAAGGGCTGGATAAAGGTGGCAGGTCCAAACAGCACCGTCAGGTTTTGCCAAACTGCAAACAAAAAACAAAATGTGTTGATCACACAGTTCACAGCTCAGGTGGTGAGGGTTAGGGTTTATAGTTAAGGTTTAGGGTATATAAATAAATGTGTGTGCTTGTTCCCTTATACACTGATCTAAAATTAATTGTGATGTTAGTGCAATAATTCACTATTCAAAAGATTTATGTGGAGGGACCTAGTCTGGAACTCAAAAATCATCTCAACTGTGGAGAAGCTGGGAATGTAATTCAATTACTGTATGGAGAAATTCAATTCTTTTGGGTAGAAAGCTAGACCAGCATTCCTCTCCCCATACCCTTTAAGAGTACAGGCTCAGAACTACATCCAGAAGATGATATTTCTACCTTCAAGCTTCTCCATAAGCTCAACAGGTTAACAGAACCAACATGAGACACTGAATTACTATTTCTAAAAGAGCGAATGACAGATTCCAACTTAAATCAGCCCGGTGCAGGTCAAGATCTTGGTACATGGAAATAATCCATTGCTCAGAGCACTTTTCCCACCCATTTCTTTGCTTTCTGCTTTTCAAATGATGGCTGTCAGTTGAGGGGGAAAAAAAAAGACATGCCTGAACTGATGCAAGCTCAGGCAGGATTTTAGTGCAAGTAGTAGCTTCCTTATACAATTTTAACTCATGACGAGCAGCAAAACTGGTCTCAGGTCTGTGGAAAGACAGCAAACTGCCATGTGCCTTAGGATAGCTTTTAGCTGCTGCTATTGCACAACTGGAAGGTACTTCAAAAGAAAAATACCTTTGTAAGCGTGTGAGATCTTGTAGCAGAAACATGCAGGAAGGGAACAGATTCATCCCCAACACCATTACAGATTGACACACACACACACACACTCCAAGGTTTCCAACAAATAAGGGCCATGAGCTAGACCAGTTTAGACAGGCAAGTCTTACAAAGGCAATGGTATTGAGAGACTTGGGACATCATATTTGAAACAAACTGTCTTGCTGTTCCAGTATGGGCTGCATAAACCATTAGTAGAGTTTGCTATTTGCGTACAGTTAATATTTCCCCAATATAGCCAGGTTATACTTTGCTATAAGCAATACTATTTACATGGCATCATATAGTAGCTCACACAATATAAGGTTCAACATACCTTAATAGGAGAAGTGGAAAACTTGATCTTTCTTCTTGGGCTGGGATCTTCCTCTTCAGAGAGGCCTGATATCTCCTCATATACCTGGGACCAGTCCTGCAGTGGTCTGGTGAGCTCTCCTTTTTGCTGGCATTCCAAATCTGGTTTATTCTCCCGGTCAAACACAAAAGCAGCATTCTCTATTCCACATATCAAAGATCTCTTCTCAGACAGGTCTTTGTTCACTTGCTGCTGCCCCTCTTCCACATTCATCTCTTCAAATTCACGTTCATCATAATCCTCTAAAGCTTCAGATTCTTCCACAGTGCCATCATCTTGCTCATTTGCCCCTTTGCCCCTCTGTTCATCCTGCATGGTCCTCTCTTCCACCTCCTTCACCTTCTGCTCAGACTCCTTCATCTCAGTCTGTGAAGTCAGCTCCTCCTCTTCCTCTACTAACTCTTTCCTGTTATCTAATGCCCTCACTTTCGCTTCTGCTTCCTCTACTTTCTGCGTTTTCTCCTCAGCCAACTCTTCCTTCCTTTCCCGATTCTCATCCCTTACATCCCGAGTCAATTCTGTTCCCACCCTCTTTTTCTCCTCCTCTGACCCAGTACTCCTCCCTGATATATTCTCCTGGAGCATGACTTGGTCCTTCCTTTCTGAAATGTGATTGGTGACTTCCTCAAAAACATCATCCTCGATGCGGTCTTCCTCATTGCCCTCACTCTCTGAAGATTCATTCTGAACCACCACCAGCTCAGCTCTGACTGTGGCAAGACCTGGAGCTCCAACATCACCTTTGCCCTCCTTGTCTTTGGGAACGACATGTTCAAAAGACTCCACAGGTCCATCTCCAGCAGGAGAACCAGAAGTGCTGCCTAGAGACAAGTGGTGGGTCTTCTCACTTTTAAACAGAATAGTTGGTTCAGTTGAAAGAATGGACACTGAAGATTCCTCAGCTTGGACAACTGCGGAAGGAGCAGTATGACCACTCCAAGCATCTCCATTTGCTGGAGTTAGAGGGGACTGGACATCGCCATGTGTAGATAAGCTGGTTAACTCATGAGAACCTATATCTGCCTGAGCCAAAGGGCTATCAGGCCACAGCGAGTATGATGTTGGAGAGCTGTTGCTATCTGGGGATGAGGGTGGATCCGAATGCTCACTGGGTGGGGTGGAAGCTGGCTGGGAATGGCTGCTTGGGCTGTGTGACATAGATGGGCCAGAGAGAGACTCACTGTCGCTGTCTAACATAAAGCTCTCCAGTCTCCTGGATATGGGCCCTGCGTTCTTCAGCATTACTCCAGCCTTGTGCAATGCCATTTCAGTCTCACTTCTCCTTCTCTCTTTCTCTCCCTTGATCTGGCTTCCGGCGTTTCCACTTTGTCCCGATTTTTCCAACAGCTTCCCCACACACCTCCCCTCCTCCGAAACGCTGCGGACAGAAGCTCGGCCGGCGACTCTGATGGGCATAGCCACCTCGGTTGGAGACAGCTCTTTCAAACCGCTCTCAAACAGCTTTCTAGTCACAGAGAACTTCTCAGCCAGCGCCACCTTGTCGAACGAGATGCCCTCCGCCTTTCGTATGACATCCGGGGCAGCGGATTCCAGGCTGGAAACACCGCTCACACTAGATCTATATGAGGTAGAGCCCCGTGAGAGTTCAGTCACCCCAGGTTTACTGGTAACTGGGACATCCTGAAGCTGCTGTCCATCCATTTGAAGGAAGATGTTTCTGATCTCGTTCACACGGCTTCCTGACGGTCTGCCGCGCATTTCGCTGCCTCCATTGGAATAAGGAACTGACAGGCCCTCAAAAGAGCATTTGATTGAATGGAAGTCTGATTTGTATGCATTTCTGTGAGGAGAGGCACTTCTTAGCACCCGGTCACTTTTAGGTTCACTCCTTATCATTTTTAGATGATGAAACAAATCTTGCAAATTGGCCAATAATACAAAAAAAGAGTATATCTTTAGCTAAAATCCAACCCCTCCGGGCTGACGGTACGCTATCCTGCCATGCAGGGCACCGTGCAACGTTGGCTCACGCTGGTCTGTCCACAAGCTGCAGGGACTTCTTGAAGGATGGCAGACTGCACCATGCCGCGGTTACCTAAAAAGAAGGAAATAGCAGTCAGGGTTTTTTTTTTTCTTTTTTTTTTTTTGAAAATTGCTTGTATTAATTATTTCCCCCCTAACCTGTGTATTAAACATTTCTTCTTTTACTTAGTTCAAAACTATGAAACATTTTTTCAGGACAATCTGATACATAGCTACATGACAAAAATACTGCTAGATTGCCTATGTTTTAAAGGCTCATCACCAAGTTCAAATGAAGATAAGCGCGCTCAAACATTTTGTTACGTTACTCCGCGAGAACTATCCTATTTTTACTGCTCGCATGAGCTTTAGTACAGGTTGACGAACTGTGCCGTTGTGAACGCCGCAATTAAATTTCTATAATAAACGACACTGACTGCTTTTATCTGGGACGCTGCAACTGAGCCGTCGTTCAATTCAAACGACGCTAGACTACAAATCGATGGTAGAAACTTACTTTTTATCATGAGCACTTACGCGGCAAGGTTACACTTAACCAGACTGAAAACTCACCATATCAGCAGTCATAGCAACAGGAGGAAAACTCACAAAAATATCCACGGAAACAACCGATTATAAACTTGTCACAGCCTTCGCCACCGCTCCCCTTGCTGTCTGCCTTCTCCGTGAATATCCTCAGGAACGAACCTTATTCTCAACTGCGCGCTCACCATACCAGCGTCACGCTGAAGAGAGTTTATCGGGAGCGCGCGACACAGAGGCGAAAGCGTCTGCGCGTAGGGAGGCTGGGAAACCCGTGGGAAAATGCCTAGTTTGGGCGCTGTAGTCCCGTCCACATATTTGCGGAATTAGGTCCACAACGAGGGGCAACATATGATAATAGCGGTCAGAACGTAACAGTATTGAGTATGCTAAGAAAATACATTCAGCGCTGGGGAATCCGGACGCAACCGTCCTCAATAACCAACCCTCAGGCTACTCTGAGTCTAAAGCCGAAAAAAGGTAATAGGTATGATTTACTAAGATGTGTAACTAACGACGTTTAACAAATTAAAGATTTCGTCTTCGTCTTATGCGACAGAGTGCGACTCTAGTTTAGTATATAGTGATTTGACAGGTTCTTTAACAATATTCAGCCCGTTGCATCACATGGTATTCACACATATTAAAAAGTGAAGGATGTTTACTTCAACTAAAAAAAAAAATACATGTATCTTCAAAACCTGTCTATGTTTCTATTTTTATGAACAGTGGAGTCACTATGACTTAACACCTGTATCAAGTCCGAGGGGCCCGGGTCGCCATTCTGTGGTGAATTTCTGGAAACATTTAATGACCAGAAATGCTTTATGAAAGTGGGACTTTCCCACTGAAACAACTACAAAGTCTGAGGCTGGTCATTACAACTTCTCTTGGGCCGCTCTACTGAAAGCAGAATGGACACGAAGAAGCGTTGTCTTCCCTAAAAACAATAGGTCACCATGTGAGTGCTTCTAATAAAAGGAGAACAGAGGAGAGGAGAGGAGAGACAGTAGGAAAGGAGAGGAGAGAAGAGACAGTACTAGAGGAGAGACAGTAGGAAAGGAGAGGAGAGAAGAGACAGTACTAGAGGAGAGGAGAGAAGAGACAGTACTAGAGGAGAGGAGAGGAGAGACAGTACTAGAGGAGAGGAGAGGAGATGAGAGAGTAGGAAAGGAGAGGAGAGGAGAGACAGTACTAGAGGAGAGGAGAGGAGAGACAGTACTAGAGGAGAGGAGAGCGAACATAAGGTCTGAGAAGAGGGTGGAGTATATGGGTGAATTCGGTGTCAAGTGAATGTGAACAGAAAACTGCATACACAGTGACTTTTATTTTGAAAATGGTCATTCTTATGCAAATGCATCGTATGCAGTTTGTTAATCATTCTGTTTTAGATTCATTTAATTAATTTATGTGAATAATGTAACACAGAGATGCCCAGAACACCTGATATAACATCATATTGTGTATAGGCTATGGCAAAAAAAAAGTTACAACACACTTCTTCAACACACTTCCCTCTCACAATTAAATCTGCTATCCTTTTTATATTCTTGTTTAATATAAATTGTAATTACTGATTGCATGTGTATGTGCACACAAACATGGCACTGCTGTAGTCCAGGCACCCACCACACTCGTAGCTCTGTTGTGGGTGTGTGACTTCCAGTAAACCTTGTGTTGTGTGTGTGTGTGTGTGTGTGTGTGTGTCTGTGTATGTGCGTGTGTGTGTGCGCGCACGTGTGTACATGTGTGTGTGTGAGGGAGAGTGAGAGACAGAACAGATACTCCAACAGATGGCATTTTACAGCATCTATATATTCAGAGCAGATTATCTCTGTTAATCCCCTGTACCCTGTGTCAACCAGCACTACAGTGAAACAGACATTTACAATTACGGCCTTGGGTATAAAATGCATATAAACACATATTCAAAACTAAGAATCTCTTCCATCATGATCTAAAGCTTTCCAGTTTATGTTACAATATTTAAAAAGTAACTGCTCCTAATAAATTAAAGGAACAATAAGGAATTATTATTCTTCATGTTATGAGACAGCCATTATACTGACACCTAGTGATCTGGATGTCTCAAAGACTACTAAATCTTAAATTTAATGTGCAGCTGCTCTTTGGGACATAAGCTGGTTCATTTGAGGACAACAAAGCAATAAGATTGACACCTTATACAAAATAAGATGGATCTTATACAAACAAACAAAATGACAATACTCACTCACTATAAATATTATTTGCTACTTTTTGGTGGTAACAATAACTTATTGCTCCTTTATGTTAAACAGAAGATTCAGTCTGAATCTGAATATTGTAAAACAAACAAACAAACAAACACTAACCTAATTGCACAAATTTAAAAAGCTAATTAGGCAGGGTTTTTTGCCATTCCTGACTGCTTGTCAAGTGATCTTTACCCCAGGAGTGAAAATGCTCTAGTTAATCTGCTCCAGGTACAGGATGCATGTTTATACTGACCTAGAATCAGTTTTCTCCACCCACAACTTAAAATTAACCATTACAGGAGAAGTAGAGATCTGATCTCCTATCAGAATTCAAGGGCAACTTCTGAAATACCCGATAGATCTCTTTGCTATTGACTGTTCTTAAAAGCGCAGAAGCACAAATTGCCCCCCCCCCCCAACAACAACAACAACAACAACAACTGTGGTTCCTTTACTGTGGTTACAAAGAACATGACATTCTACAATAAAAATAGAACCATGACAGAAAAAAATCAAAGTATATCATTCAAGTTTACCATGCTTCTGATATGCCTTGTGAGAAGAATGTATTTTTAATGTTTTTTTTTTTTTAGCTCTTTGTAGAACTGATCTGATATAATCTGATCTGCTTCCAGTAATGTAAGGATGGTAATAATTTGGGTGAGCAATGACTTATTCCTAGTTATCTACTGTTGGGAAACTACATTATGGTAATATATTACTGAAATGCTTTGTACTTGGCCTGGGTTTGTTCCATGGCCTGAATTTGGTGCTGTTTTCCCCAGGTGGCCTCTGGACCTAGATTTGTAAAAATATCACCCAATCAAAGAGGGAGGGAGGGAGAGAGAGAGAGAGAGAGAGAGAGAGAGAGAGAGAGAGAGAGAGAGAGAGAGAGAGAGAGAG
>JAOYMR010000013.1:8758772-8774337 GCA_025802075.1 Tenebrosternarchus preto | reverse complement strand
TGCTTCTGTGCCATCTCTATCTCCACCCCCTCCTCCAGTGAGAGCCCCTCAGCGAGCCATAGAGAGAGAGAGAGAGAGAGAGAGAGAGAGAGAGAGAGAGAGAGAGATGGGGGATACAGATGATTTCTTCCACTGACAAAGTTCTAGGCTGGTGTGACTTTTCTCATCTGAATGATTTCATCTCAAGTCAGAACATAATAACACATGGGGTCGATGCTGCAGTGCGAATAGATGAACTCTCACAGAATACATAATTCCATGGGCCAGGTTTTGACTGGCAGGCCTTTGTACCAAACACTGCAGTAACATTTTTTAAAAATGCTTGTCAATGATTGAGTCAGCACTTGGTTTGTGATGGTAACTGATTGTGATGGCTGCAAAACATAAAAATTCACGGGGGAATGTCAAACCAGCCAAACTGGTCCTCTGGACGGTCGCCATGATTTTAAAACTGCAGTGTTTCCTGAACCAGCAACGGAATGAGCCTGGGCAATTGGGCGTGGTCCAACTACGAGTCAATAATTTCCTACTACCAAATCAAATAACAACTGAGTTGTATTGAGGCGGGATATTCTGTGGGCCACTCCCCCGCCTTCCAGTTGCGCACTGAAACGCGCAACTTGTGGGTCCAGGGCCACCGTGGAAATGGAACGAGTCGAGACGTCCCTCGCGTGAAACTCACGACTGCTGGAGTTGTTTAGGCTGGAACTTCATAAGAACCGCGGAAAGTTCTCTTGGCACCGTGTTCTTCAGACAGATGGTGATCTATTTTCTCCCCATATTCACCCGTTTCCCACGCGCTCTGGCCCACAGCAATACAGATTAAATCACGGGCACCGTCTTTAACACGAAACACGGATAACAAAGGAACTCCCACGGCTGGGCTTATTTTATACACCATTTTAGTAGCTTTAGTCTTCTATGGCCCTGTGATCTGGAACATATGTGTTATTTATGAAGTGTAACAAGCAACTAGTATTGGAACTTTTTCCTTTAATACATTGCACCCATTAATCTAATGCTTGAACATACACTCTACTTTCATAGCATTTCATAGCAAGTTTCAAAACACCAAAAGTATAGTATACGGGAGATATATTTCGCTGTAGGGACTTTTAATTAACTCTGCCTAGAAATTTGAATAACCTTACGCAAACCTAAGCATGTATGTAAAGAATGTAAAGACGCTCTTATGTTTTTGATCATATGTACACCCGAACATAATCTACAGTTTTACAGACTGCGTAAACGGCCTCCACACAATCTTAGATCACACGAATGCCTCAGTGATAGTTTCCACAGAATGTCTGCTTGGCTTTCAGTGGGTCTGCTGGCTGGTAATGTAGAATTCCTTTACAGCTGTGCGTCTGTTTATCATCATGAAGCGCCCGAGTCACACTAAAGGCGAGTCATACTTAAAAGAACTCTGCAGTCGCTTGTCGATACTTTATGGGGACTGGCTTTTATCTTAAAAAGGTTTTAAGTTTTAAAGCTGTACCACACAGATTTAGTTAGGAAGACAACTCTCACGAAAGCTCACTCATTACTCTTAAAGAATTCAGCATCCACACAACTCTCTCTCTCTTTTATCGAGAGAGCTTGGTGTGAGCACACAAATAAGGTCAAATCGGGATTATAAGGAATAATTGTTGAGGGAATTTGACTTCGTGAAAATGAGCGGAGGATTCATGATGTGTCCAGTATCACGGGAGAAATAAAGGTCAGATCTCTTATTTGACCACTCCACCTGCTGGACGACATAGAAATAGCATCTTCTTTCACACAGTAGCATAATCTGACGACACCAGAAGCATCCAAGCCAACAGTATCTGAGACAACTGATCAGCGTCATTAACCGCGCTCGTGCTGCTTCGGGCCTTCCAGGACTGCTCTTCAAGGTTGGACATTAGAAAAATAGAGCATCTCTGTGTCTTGTTTGTCCTTTATACGCCTACGTTGTTTGTCGTGCCGGCTAATCACTTGTGTGGCTCTTGTGTGTTTGGAACGGATGCTGTGTGATGTTACGATCGGATTTACGATTGGTGTTTTATTACTAGTGCGGGAATAAAAAGAATATGGCGCGGGTGCCGTGTAACGTTTTTCAAATACGTCGTCACTTGTTCTATAATGTCTCTGTGCTGTTTTACAGACCATTTCGACCACAGCGCATTGCAGTTTATA
The DNA here is from genome assembly GCA_025802075.1 of Tenebrosternarchus preto. NCBI lineage: Eukaryota > Metazoa > Chordata > Actinopteri > Gymnotiformes > Apteronotidae > Tenebrosternarchus > Tenebrosternarchus preto. The sequence continues at coordinate 8,772,156 of JAOYMR010000013.1, read as the reverse complement.
CACGCTTTTCGTCATGTGGCCGCGGTTCAAACGCGGATGAATTACATAACCACGTATTTACTTTTCGATTTCAATGTAGGACACTTCTCAAAGGAGACAACGCCTGATTTTTGAGACCAAGTTTTGGGTTTTAGGGTTATCCAAAAACACATGGAAAGACCAACTCGTAGCTGTTTATTAGATGTAGACACTGTGCCGCATAGGACAGGTGGCCTGTACGGTCCATTGTTACCCAGACAACGTTTATACTGAGAATAACATGACCGACAAATCGCGTCGTTGGGTTTCGGTTAGACAGATTGCTGTAACCTGTTTAAATTGCTGAATAAATAAAAAAAAATGGAGATTGAGGACACTGCGTTTCTGCAGAATCTGAATATACATGTACATTTATTATTTGTAACTAATTCTCCGTGCAAACCGATTACAAAAAATCCATTACGCCTCACGTAGAGTCGTGTGTATGTGTGTGTAGTGTATTCAGAATTATAACTTGAAAATAACTGCCCACTTTTGACCTCACCCAGGTAGTACATAAACGGCATAATTTTGATCTCAGGCTACAAGATTAAGTGTTTGATAGTGGCACAAAAATTGGAACAGGAATTAAACTGAGTACAGATGTGTATGGAAAAATTGGACTTCGATGTGTGTGTGTGTGTGTGTGTGTGTGTGTGTGTTTTACTGACCCAACACTGCAATATCAAAGTAGAACAATTAGAGGGTCACAATAAATAATTACAATGATACAAATGTGTTCTCAATAGCCTATAACTAATCCAAAGGAATTAAAGAGTTAATCTGAAAATATTCCATAATCCATATATTTTACATTGGTAACCATATTCTATTATATAGTTAAGAGGCATAGTTCTAAAAAATATTAAATATATTTTTGTGTGTAACAATCAAGTCACTGACTCTTTGTTGGCACAAAACAACCTTTGCATGGACATCAACAACATGTTGTTCCTCTTTATCTACCAACAATCAGGTCATGAATAAATCATACCTGTCATTAATTATTCATCTTGCGTCCTAATCCTAGGATCCATTTCCTTTCTGAAATCCCATCATCCCTCAGCTATGGGAAAGGAGAAACTGCATATCAACATCGTGGTCATCGGACACGTGGACTCTGGAAAGTCCACCACCACCGGCCACCTCATCTACAAGTGTGGCGGCATTGACAAACGGACCATCGAGAAGTTTGAGAAGGAGGCTGCAGAGGTCAGGCTTAAGTTCATAGGTCAAGAGTCCCTCAGAAAAAATGGTGTCCCATAGAGACGAATACTTCTGCTGTTGTGGTCCTGCAGATTTGTGATCCCCTACTATTTTACGTTTTGACTCGTATAAATACACATAGTTGTAATGTTGCTCTTTTTTAAAATCTCAGATGGGCAAAGGTTCCTTTAAGTATGCGTGGGTCCTGGATAAGCTGAAAGCAGAGAGGGAAAGGGGCATCACCATCGATATCTCCCTGTGGAAGTTCGAAACTAGCAAGTACTACGTTACCATCATCGATGCTCCAGGTCACAGAGACTTCATCAAGAACATGATCACCGGGACCTCCCAGGTCTGTCTCCATTCAGACATTGTAAACTGAAAGCAGACTTATTCTTGCTTAACAGGTTATCATTTGTTGTCCAAGCTAAACATTTTATTTAGATTTCACTGATGTTAAATCTTTCGTGCAGTGCTTTGCTAAACATGTAAATAAATAAAAGAAAAATAAATATAATAAATAAAAACAGTCTTAAGCGAACATTAGCACATGTCTTTTCCTGCTCTTTGTGAGGACAGGCTGATTGTGCCGTGCTGATCGTGGCGGCAGGCGTGGGGGAGTTCGAGGCGGGCATCTCGAAGAACGGGCAGACCCGTGAACACGCCCTGCTGGCGTACACGCTGGGCGTCAAGCAGCTGATCGTGGGCGTCAACAAGATGGACTCCACCGAGCCCAACTACAGCCAGAAGCGCTACGAGGAGATTGTGAAGGAAGTCAGCACCTACATCAAGAAGATCGGCTACAACCCCGAGACGGTGGCCTTTGTGCCCATCTCGGGCTGGAACGGGGACAACATGCTGGAGGCTAGCCCCAACGTTAGTCAAGCGCTGCACTAAACCGCAAACGCCGCACCGTTCGAACTGTGTAAAAAAAAATGTGCCTTTGCATGGCTTGCAGGCTGTTTGTGGTTGATAAAGCTCTCTGCACATGTGTTTGCCACAGATGAGCTGGTTTAAGGGCTGGAAGATCACGCGTAAGGATGGAAGTGTCTCTGGGACCACACTGTTAGAGGCTCTGGATGCTATACAGCCTCCCACCCGGCCCACCGACAAACCACTCCGCCTTCCTCTGCAGGACGTCTACAAGATCGGAGGTGAAACAGCAGATGAGCAGGCAGTCAGACAAACGAGCAGAGACACACAGCTCCCTCAGCAGAGCTTTTCAGAGCTGACTCCTGCCAGGGAATTGGCCACCACTCAAAACCAACCACCAGCATGTTTAAACATCGATGTTACTATTAGCTGTTTAGCCATTCTGTTATCTAGAGTATGGTACCATCACTGAGTACAGTACAGAGTATGATTTAATTTAATTTTCTAGTTCTAGTTAGAACTCTGACTGCAGCATTTTGAACTAGTTGAAGTTTACTTAAGTTCTTATTAGAGCATCCTAATAGTAATGAGTTACAGTAATCTAATCTAGAACTAATAAAGGCATGTACTAATTTTTCTGCATCATGCTGGGATTGTGGATTCCTTGGCTTGCTAAAGTTGCTTAGGTGACGAAAAGCTCTCCTAGTAATACGATCTACGTATTTATTGAATAAATCAGAGTCAAATACGACTCTTTAGCTGCCAAGCCGGGTGCAAAGGGGAAGTAGGCGAGATTTAGCATTAAATCTGATATTTTCTGTCTTGCTGTCTTTGAGCCCAGGAGGAGAACCATTGTTTTGTCACCATTAAGGTGGAGGCATCCAGTCATTCACATTTCTTACGCAGGCTTCTATTTTCGCTAATCTGTCATCAGGTTTGGCTGATATGTATAGCTGGGTATCATCTGCATAGCAGTGAAAGCTGACACTATGCTTGCTTATAACTAAAAATATAGTTGTATTATAATATATATAAAGTATTTTTAATTAAGTATGGTACTATCACAGAGTATGGTACTACCATTAAGTATGGTACTACCACTGCAAATGTGCTGATGAATTGTAACTTTAGAAAAGGCAAGGCTTTGCTAAACTCAAAGAATGCACTTGGGTGATGCTAATTTGTTAAATTCAGGAGTGGCAGTGAATCTAAATGGGTTCTCTTCTCTTACTCAGGCATTGGGACTGTACCTGTCGGCCGGGTTGAGACAGGAGTCCTCAAACCTGGCATGGTTGTGACCTTTGCCCCCGTGAACGTGACCACTGAGGTGAAATCTGTGGAGATGCACCATGAGGCCCTGTCAGAGGCCCTGCCTGGGGACAACGTGGGGTTTAACGTGAAGAACGTCTCCGTCAAGGACATCCGTCGTGGGAATGTGGCAGGAGACAGCAAGAATGACCCTCCTCAGGAAGCTGCGGGCTTCACTGCGCAGGTCTCCACCATGATCCACAGCCACCCAGCAGAACATGAATACACAGCTATTACAACCATAACTTATCCCCATGCTTTCTAGTTTCACATATTGCACATTTAAATTGACCATCCCAGTCAAACCAACTACATTTGTTAAAAAAATACCACGTTGTCAAGGCTTGATTGAAAATGTCTCCTGAATACAAATTGGAGAAGACGGTCCATCTCCCGTCTTGTGTTCCCACGATTCATTCGTTGTCGTGCTCTTTGCTCACAGGTCATCATCCTGAACCACCCCGGCCAGATCAGCGCTGGCTACGCCCCCGTGCTGGACTGCCACACCGCCCACATCGCCTGCAAGTTTGCCGAGCTCAAGGAGAAGATCGACCGGCGCTCAGGGAAGAAGCTGGAGGACAACCCCAAATCGCTGAAGTCCGGTGATGCTGCAATCGTGGACATGATCCCGGGCAAGCCCATGTGTGTGGAGAGCTTCTCCGAATACCCTCCCCTAGGTGAGTGGCTATTTTAATTTGTATTCTTCCTTCCTTCCTTTTGATAGGAAGAAAAAAACGCCCGTAATAAAAAAAATCTCACTCTGATTGGTTGTCTCAGGGCGCTTTGCCGTGCGTGACATGCGTCAGACAGTGGCGGTGGGTGTCATTAAGGGCGTGGAGAAGAAGACGGCCACCTCTGGAAAGATCACCAAGTCTGCCCAGAAGGCCCAGAAGAACAAATGAATGTTGTGCAGGGCTGCGACACCTGGAGTCAGCCACAGCAGAATCCATACTGCCCATCCGCTCGTTAGCTCCATAGGAAAAGCCTGGCTAATTATCACAATGCATCGTAAGAGTAGACGGAGGAAAAACACGCACACACACTCACGAACACACGCACACACACACTCACACAGACACACACACTCACAAAAAAACACACATGAACACAAATGCTCTGACAATGATGATGATGGATAACATATTGTACCATTGTATTTATGTCTGACCATTAGTAGTTCGGAGTTTCTAGTCTAAACTATTATGTGAGCTCTGCGTTGGATTGACGTAAGCACCTTATGCTAGTCTTTAGATGTGAGAGAGGAAAACCAACCTGTTTGGTCCTATTTTTCTGCTTTACCGTGCAATAGTTTGAGACCCTCCTCTCCCATTCCCAACCAGCCATGTAGCTAACCTAACCTGCCTTGTAGCTAACGTCGCTAACCTAACCTGCCTTGTAGCTAACGTCGCTAACCTAACCTGCCTTGCAAGATCAATCGACCTCTTCTGCTTGTCGTAGATATTAGTTTTTACATTGGTCTGTATTGCACTGACGTGTTTGTGACGTAGCTTTAAAACCAATCTTGGTGTCTTTTCCCCAGCTGCATGAATAAATCTAAGCTAAGCTAAGCTAGTGCACTTTACTGAACCTATGACCCCTTTAGCTGTCTGTGTTGGCTGAACATGAGCTGAGTACTTTGCTCTCATGAATCGTTACATATAAACATTCTCCATAAGCTCATGTAAAATGTGGGTTCACAATAAAATACATTTTAAGGAACAATAAAAGACATTTAGCACTCTTTTTTTATAAAGACATTCATGGATGTTCCATTAAAAAAAAAATAAAAAAACTTATGGCAGTGCTATGACAGTGAGATCTGAATCTGCAAGTCCAACCAATAAAAGGCAGCCATCAGATGGATGTCAGGCTTCGGTTAGCTGTTACAAGACAGATTTCAGGAAGCTGCCATGTGGCTGTGCCATGTACAGGAACTCCACCATGGAGAAATATTTAATTGGACGCCAAAGAGAACAGTGAGAACAGACAGACGCAGTGAAGCAGGAGAAATGGGGATGCAGGCTTCCATTTGTGTTTAATTGGCTTTTATCAAAACTGTACAATGTTTAGCAGCAAAGGCGTGTCCCACTGTGTCTGGCTCTTCGACCTGAAGAAAAAGAGGAACTTCAGGTTGCAATGGGCCAGTCAGAAAGGGCAAAAAAAACAAACAAAAAAAACAACCCAAACTAGATATTTATTTATACATATACAAACTACGTATTTGCAGTATATTCCATTTAAAAATTGTTATGTTTTTAAATTGGCTTGACAAAGCCACAACTTTTGTTGTTCTCGTTGCAGACACCTGAACTACTTCAACCTGAATCCTACAGATATGAAAGTTTTATATTGCTGGTTTAATACACAGGTCCTGTGCTGCTACTGTCAGAGTTTTCAAATGTCCACTCGAGTTCCTCCCCTTTTCAGGCTGATGTTCTCCTTCACTACAGTTTTTGGATAACAAAGTTAAGAAACACTGAAATGTTTGATTCACATTTAGATTTGCTGCCGACATCTTGTGTTTAATGTTTTTCCTATGCAGAGCCAAAGTTAAAAACAAGCCTTTTAAACCAGAGTGATCTAACTTGGTAAAGTTATTCAGATATACCTCACAGAGGCCATCAGGCTTTTTCTACTTAAATAGCAACGTCACCATGGACCAGTTAGAACAAAAACGTACAAGAATTTTGCCAAGCCAACTTGTCTATAAAGCTTCCTCTCGTTTAACATCAGCTATTTGGGGGCGAAAACCTGGCAGCTAACAGGACTGCTGTGTGAATTTATGTTTGGATTCATGCAGTGTTCATGCAGCTCTGCACACAGAGTTCTTGATTTCTTAACGGCCTTGACCATTTACGAATCAATCTTCATCATTCAGCCTTTTTACAAATCAATTAAACGATCAAGTCACCGTTTTTTCCTCATTACGTAAAAGCATATGACGCATTTAGAAAAAAGGACAACGCATGCAATGATGTAATCATGCAATGATGTCATAATCATGGGTGGTCGACTCAGATTTTTTTTAAAATGTTAAAATGAATTGGTACTGAATAGCAGTTATAAAAGTGAAATGAAAAAAGGAAATAGATTTGAAAACTAAAACTACAGCCCCTCCCCCCATATACCTCCTCTTATCACCTTGTACAACCTCCGTTCTCCCGCTTCTACAGCAGAAAGCTTTAAAATAAGAAAAAAGCTTCAATTCAAGCTTTAATGTCATTGATTAAGATCAGAAATCCCCAAGTCCCCAGGAGATCCAGGTCTTTCTCCAGGTTTGTTTAGTTGGATGTGCGGCATGTGTGAAGCCCCTGCGGCCCCAGCGTCGGCCGAGAGGCCCCGGCGTGACCAAGGCCCCCCGCCGCCGGGGCTGTTCTCAGCGGCTCCGAGGGGAGCGTGGCCTCAGCAGGGGGCTGCATCGGGAAACCGAAGCCCCCGGCTGGAGCCGAGTTCTCCGTTTCCCCTTCTGCGATGAAGAGGTCGACCTCGCCCCAGCCGCTCCCTCCTGCCTCCCCGCAGTCCTGGCTGCTGCTGCTGCAGGCGGAGAGGCTGCCCCGGCCGTCCACGTCCGCCGAGCTGATGAGGTTGTGGAAGGAGAGGGACTTCCCCAACACGAGCTCCGCGCCGCCTGGCGGCGAGGACGGGCAGGGCGGGGCCAGCGGGTCCATCTCCGCCTCCAGGCTCATGCGTCGCCACCAGGAGCCGTCGTCCTTGGCAACGTGACGGCATCGCTGCTGCGCTCTCCCCAGCTCCGAGCTGGAGGCCGAGTCCTGCCGGTAGCCGGGCGAGTAGGCGTGCGGGCAGGTATCGCGGGGGTTCGGCAGAGGCACGGTCGAGGCACTGCTGGTCTGGCCTGACTGGGTTGGAAACCCGGTCAGCTGGAACCGGGAAGACGCCGTCGCCGGCGACGACAGCAGCCCCGGCGGGGGGCGACCCAGGCCGGGGAAATGCAACCCACCGGGGTGAATGTTATTGGGCGAGAGGATGGGGGGAGGGCTCCCTCTGATGGGATGACCTTCCAGGGTGGGCGTGGCCGGCGGGTGGAGCGGTGAAGGGGTAAAAGGTGGTGCGGACCCGGGATCTGCCCCGGTCGGGGGGGACACGGTGGCCAGGTGGTGGCCGGCCTCGCCGGGCGCCAGGATAAACTGGAGGCCCCGAGGCAGGTGTGAGCTGCTTGAGCGGCTGAACTGAGCGGTGGAAGAGAGGTCATTGCTGAAAAGCGGGTTTGGGTAGTCCGTCGTCTGCTCTAGCTCAAACAGGGGGAGTGAGGACAGGGTGAGAGCTGGACTGGAGCCCTTCCGCAGGACCTGCCTGTAGATGTCCAGCAGTGAGTCCAGCTTGGACTCAATGGACTGCACCTACACAGAGGACATGGACAGACCAGCATGAAGAGACCAGTGTGAATAAACCAGTGTGAATAAACCAGCATAAACAGACCAGTATGAATAAACCAGTGTGACCAAATCTCAGACCATTCAAACATTTGAAAATCTTTTATTTTTTATATTAAATTAATATTCCCTCTTTTTCCAACCTGTATCTGTTTGCATGTGTTTTATTACCACAGGCAATTAAAACACGTTACACTGTAGAAGGAAATGAGTAGAAATCCCACAAAACACATTAATAATGAAAACCATCAATAAGAGTTTGCAAAGCACGTATTTGTATAAAATAATTTAATTGATTACAATCAATAGTAATATAACTGACAATGTAGTCACACATTTCAAATCTATCAAATTTGCCATTTTATCTATCTATCTATCTATCTATCTATCTATCTATCTATCTATCTATCTATCTATCTATCTATCTATCAGTATTCCTGTATGTGTTAAACTACTGCTTGTGGTACATGTCAAAACACGCATATTTACTGTAAAATAGGAAACTGCAGTAGTACATAAAAAGAGATTTATTGATTGAAAACAATAAAGTTACATCATTAAGTTATAAAATGATTAAGCATATTCATATTATCATATTATAATCTTAAATCATGACTAATTAATTTATTGAACATCACTATACTATTCAAAGCCAAACTATGGATGTTTCATATTTATCTGAGTGACAAATACTTCAAATGTGGCTGAAAAGATGATAAAAAACGAGCTTCTGTCACTGGTGACAGATATATATGGGTGACAGTTTCACACACTCACTACACACACACACACACACACACACACTCGCACACACACTCACTCGCACACACACTCACCTGCCGCTCCACCTTACACACTCTCCCCAGCATGCTGACGTCCTCCAACATGTCTCCCTCAGACAGCAGCTTTTCTCTCAGCTTCTTGTCCACTGGAACCTGGCCTTTCCCCAGGATCTGATCCACCCTGAGAGAGAGAGAAAGAGAGAGAGAGACAGAGAGAGAGAGACAGAGAGAGAGAGAGATATGAGTAAATGTAAAGAAGGAGGTGGAGGAGCATGGAGAGGGACATCATACTGAACTATAAAATTTAAGAGGTAGTGAACACAAGAACACATGCTAGGAGATCCAGGTATCAAGCCATCAGTGAATGTCGAGCCCAGACAGAGCATTTTGTTGGGCACAGCAGGTATTTATAACCAGTACCAAGCAATCAGCTTCCCTGGTTATTTTTTCTGAGTATTTCTGATGGATACAGTTAAATCATTCGGAGCCATGAGCTCCGACACTATCTGCTGCAAACATGTTCAGTTTTAGACATGGCCACAGGGTGGCGCCAACCCCGTAATAATAGACGGTAATATTCTTGATCGGTCAATCCAAATAACGCATTTCTACAATGCAAAATTTCTTGCAGAAAGGGCTGACATTTTTAATGCAATGTTAACATAAAAAACAGCAGCTGGGAAAATCTAACAGTTATAAAACAAACAAACAAACAAAGACAGTGCTAATATGCTAATATCTAAATTAGCTACCCATAGTGTGCTATAAATGAATATTGTTATATAGTTTAATGTGATAATAGCGATGTATAGCTCTAGCTGTTTATAGCCCATGTGGAGCAACAAACATCCACCTACACACACACACACACACAGATAAAACACACAGAAACAGACACATGCACACACACATGCAGAAACACAGACACATATTCACACACAATGTTTTGCGTGCACAGATGTTCTAAAAGGGAATCGAGCACGACTAACAGATAAACTGAGTGAGACGTCTGTTCAGTAGGGTTAGTTTGATCAGCTCTGTCTGTGCTCGTCTGAGTGCGCACAGGTCTACCTGCCAGAGGTGTGTGTGTGTGAGAGAGAGAGAGAGAGAAGCAGCACTAATGTGCAGCACCTTGTCTGCAGGCTTTTGATTCGACAGAGCATGTCGAGGTGCCCGGCGGAGTACTGCTCTATCACGTCCTTCACGTCGTATGGACGAAGGGTCTCCTTGAACTTCTTCTTCGCCACATGGAACTTCATGATCCTGCAGAATGAAGCACATGGAGCAGAAGCTCATCTGTAGACATCCACAAAGCCTTTGGAAACACTTCTGGATGGGCTTGAAGTGCAAAAATAAAGCCAACATCAGGTTAAGGAGAATGGATTGTATGTTGATATATGTTCCACTAGGGGGCAGTAATGACCAAGTAACTCAAAACGGCAAAAGAAAACAAACAAAGCAATAAAACAAATATTTGGGAATGGTTCTAAAATATATGTAAGTCATTAATTTAACATCAAGTCAATCTGTATTACTTTCAGAGATGGAATATTAACCAAACAACAGCAAATCCAATACCCAGAAAAAGCCTCAGGCAATGCTCTCTCTCTCTCTCTCTCTTGGTCTATATTGTTCCCTCCCTCTCTCTCTCTTTCTCACTCTCTTTATCAATCTATCTATCACAATCTCTCTCTTTGGTTTTCTCTCTGTCTCTATTGGTCTCTATTTCTACCTCTCCCTCTTTCTCTCTGTTTCTCTCTCTTTCTCTCTCTCTCTCTCTCTCTCTCTCTCTCCCTCTTTCTGTCTGAACTCCGCTTCCATCTGTCTCTCTGTCTATTTCTCTCTCCCCGTCTCTCAGTCCGTCTCCCTCTCTTCCATCTTCTTTCCCTTTCATTTTCTGTGTCTCACACTCCCGCCCACACACTCCCTGCAGCATCTCATACAGCAGGCTGCCCTCGGCACAGTGTGCGCTGAAACCGGATCTGCAGGGGTGTGTGTGTGTGTGTGTGTGTGTGTATGGAACAGGTTCATGCCCTCTGAGCCAAAGAAACGCCATAGTGGTATGATGACCTCCAGCCTCCTCCACCACTCTGAACACCACGGGCGGACTCAGCTACAGCAAACCCCACCACAGCTAAACACAAACATTCTCCACTGCAACGGTTAGGTGTTCAAAACACTCACCGACTCAACTCTGCTGAGAATCCATCACAGGTTCCCTGGGCTTAAAACCCCCACTGTTTGTTATTGCACTCTGTGTATAGTGTAATTCATACGTGGCGTATCACACGAGAGCTGGTCATATCTGTGTAAGACCGAGAAGGTGTTTGGAAGGACCACGAGCGATGTTAAAACCATAGAAGCAGGACACAATCACTTTCCTCCTCGCTATGAACCTGCTTATGCACTTCAAGATTTGGTTCGGGCAGACTTCCTATTCTTGGTTGCTAAGCGCATCCTGATGACGCTGTTGGCCATCTCAGGGAAGGGATGGACGGCGGAACGGTGTGGATGCTGTGGGTGGGAAGGTTGGGAGGGGGTTTACCTCACTGCCCGAATGACAGTCTTCACGGCTGGGGACAGATCTTCTGAGGAGATCTCACAGTGACAACCTCTCTCATCGAAGATCTCTTCAGTGCCCATATTAGCTTCACCTGTCCCAACACAAACACACACACACACACACACAGACACACACACGTGATATTAAGCTCTGTTAATCTTGTAATGATTTATTCATGTGAATGTGGTCTCTACTGCTACACCACACAGAAAATGAAAGAAAACATTTCCTATTACATAACCTGAGCAATGACAGCAATAAAAGAAAGAGAAAAATGACAAAAAAGGTTTTAAAAATGCCACTGGAGTGAAAGAGCGGCAGAGAAAGAGGCGAGGATGAAACGAACTGCAATGAAAGGAGAACAGCCAAAAAACTGAATTAAAATAAACAATGTGAACAAAAATCAATCCAATTTCTTTTTAACAAGCCTGGGTCATTTCAACCCCCCAAAACATTGTTTTCTGGCCTAGTACCATAGCTTCACAAAAACACCTCCCTCCTCCTGTAATTCTGGGCAAACCTTCATTGTATGTGTGTGTGTGTGTGTGTGTGTGTAAGATGCAGGTCTCCCTCATTCCACCAAAACAGAATGTGCTGTTGCGGTGAAGACTCCTGAAGACCCCTGAAGGTGATGCTCACATGGCCATTGTAGGACTTTACAGTGGTAATCTAGGGTTAAAAATGATCAACCCCACACACAACACCTCACACACACACACACAACACCTCTCACACACACAAACAACACCTCACCACACACACACACACAACACCTCACCACACACACACAACACCTCTCACACACACACGCAACACCTCGCCACACACACACACAACACCTCGCCACACACACACACACACACAACACCTCACACACACACACCTCACCACACACACCTTACCACACACACACACCTCACACACACACACACACCTCACCACACACACACACCTTACCACACACACAACACCTCACACACACCCACACACCTCACACACACACACACACCTTACCACACACACACACACACACAACACCTCACACACACACACACCTCACATACACACACACCTCACCTCACCACACACACACAACACCTCAACACCTCACCACACACACACAACACCTCACACACACACGCCTCACCACACACAAAACACATCACACACGCCTCACCACACACACACACACAACACCTCACACACGCACAACGCCTCACCACACACAAAACACATCACACACACCTCACACACACACACACCTCACCACACACACACAACACCTCAACACACAACACCTCACCACACACACGCCTCTCCACACACACACACCTCACACACACACACACCTCACCACACACACACAACACCTCACCACACACACACAACACCTCACCACACACACAACGCCTCACCATACACACAATGCCTCACACATACACAACGCCTCACACACACACAATGCCTCACCACACACACACACCTTACCACACACACAACACCTCACACACACACACAATGCTTCACCACACACACAACACCTCACACACACACACACAACGCCTCACCACACACACACAACACCTCACACACACACACAACGCCTCACCACACACACAACGCCTCACACACACACACAACGCCTCACCACACACACACACACACCTCACCACACACACACAACACCTCACCACACACACACACACACCTCACCACACACACAACGCCTCACCATACACACAACGCCTCACACATACACAACGCCTCACCACACACAAAACACATCACACACGCCTCACCACACACACACACACACACAACACCTCACACACGCACAACGCCTCACCACACACACAGCACCTCACACACACACCTCACCACACACACAAAGCCTCATCACACACCTAACCACACACACAATACCTCACCACACACACACACACACACACACACACACCTCACCACACACACAACACCTCACTACACACACACAACACCTCACCACACACACACACAACACCTCACCACACACATTGGACGACCAATCAGGACCATCTGTCCCTGAGGACACCATGCTGGTATGACAGAGCCAATATAAGATCAGTTCTACTCTGCACATCACACTGCTCCGCTCCACACACTCCTAATGTGACATTGTTTAAAACTGAGTTAAAGTGGATGTGTTGTTTACTGTCTGTCTGTCCTTCCGTCTGATGGGGGGGGGGGGGGGGGTTCTTGGTATT
>JAOYMR010000013.1:8740120-8754718 GCA_025802075.1 Tenebrosternarchus preto | reverse complement strand
CACCCCCCCCACCCCCCCCCCCCCCCCCCCCACCTAACCCTCCACCTCACCCTACACCGAAACCTCCAACCCCTCCACCTAACCCTCCTAACCCTCCACCTAACCCTCCACCTAACCCTCCTAACCCTCCACCTAACCCTCCAAACCCTCCACCTAACCCTCCAAACCCTCCACCTAACCCTCCTAACCCTCCACCTAACCCACCTAACCCTCCACCTAACCCTCCTAACCCTCCACCTCAAGCCTGAATGGTTCATGGTACCACAGAATACGGCCGTAAAATGAGAAAAGGTGTGGTACAGTGCAGTTAAAGGGAAAAGAGTGACTAACAGTGAATGAAAGTAAATGAACTACGGTAATCCCACAACTAAGGTATTTTTCATGTTTTGGCTAAGAATGTAAATCCCTTTGAATGTTTGTCTTTTTTAATTAATTTTCTTTAGCAAGAGCAGCTGATTGTCTGAAGCCAGTGAACCTGGATGTCACTGCTCCTTCAGTACTGCTCTACACTGGACGTCACTGCTCCTTCAGTACTGCTCTACACTGGATGTCACTGCTCCTTCAGTACTGCTCTACACTGGACGTCACTGCTCCTTCAGTACTGCTCTACACTGGACGTAACTGCTCCTTCAGTACTGCTCTACACTGGACGTCACTGCTCCTTCAGTACTGTTCTACACTGGACGTCACTGCTCCTTCAGTACTGCTCTACACTGGACGTCACTGCTCCTTCAGTACTGTTCTACACTGGACGTCACTGTTCCCTCAGATAGCTTTGAACGTATCTGATTTCCGTCCAAGAATAAAAAATTGTGCGTTTGGGGAGGGTGTGTGTAGGTGTGAGTGTGTGTTTGTGTGTGTGTACGCAACAGAGAAAAGTCAAGTCTACAAAGGAAAAAGTGAGAAATATCCCCCCCACCACCCGCAGATTAAAATGAGGGTGAGAGAATGGCCTGAAGACGACAGGGAGGAGGAGCTAAAGACGTCAGGGAGGAGGGGCTGAAGAAGACAGGGAGGAGGGGCTAAAGACAACAGGGAGGAGGGGCTGAAAATGATAGGGAGGCTAAAGACGACAAGGAAGAGGGGCTGAAGACGACAGGGAGGAGGGGCTGAAGACGACAGGGAGGAGGGACTGTCCCAGTATTCGACCTACTGTGTAGGGCTGCAGGTGTGCAACGCCTTCAAATGAGGCTTCCAGGTAGCAATGGAAACCGAATTCTCATCAGCTGCATAACTACGCCAAACACACTACATGCCAGACACACACACACACACACACACACACACACACACACACAGAACCAAGGAGAGGGACGAGGGACAGAAGGAAGGGTGAGAAAACAAAGGAAAAGAAAAAAATCCAAGACCATAGTGTAAAATAGGGAGGAACATAAAACAACACACACACACACACACACACACACAAACAAAAAATGCAGATTAGTATAGAACACGGTGAAGGGTTTTTGGCCTGCGCAGGCATCCATACATGCCTGAGGACAGGTAGGGATGTTTCATAGTGAAACCAGGTGGCCTGAAGGTAGAGACGACTATCATCAGTGGAGTAACAACGCCAAGCTGCCTGATCAGGACCAGCAGAGGGACATGGGGGATTATGCTCTTGTTCACATACACACACACACACACACACACACACAGGATAACACTAACAGTCAAATGAAAATTTGCATATACACACCCTTATACAGGGGAAAACAACAATAATCAAATAAGCATTTGCAAATAGTCACACACACACATATATACACAGCAAAACAGCCGTATTCAAGTACGAAATAAGTACACACTCACATACACTCACACACACTCACATACACACGTTCACATTCACACACTCACACAGAGCTTTGGCTTTCCTGTAGCCATTCCAGATTTCCATCCCAAAAGTGGGACATTTACATATTAAAGACAACAACTTACTACAACAGTGAAATAACATCTGGCAGGAAGGGGCTAAGCTGCAGTGGTGGTCTGTGTGTGGGCCTGGGACCGGGGGCCGCGGGGCCAGGAGGGGGCTGAGGGACCAGGAGCTGGGGCCTGGAGGTCATTACCTGAATGAGGCAGGCAGCAGGGTTCCTCCTCTTCTCAAAGTGCTTCTGCCTGTGCTGCTCCTGAACCTTCAGCGCAAAGCCTGAGCCCAGGATGCCCTGTGGAAGGCAAGTGGAGAGACATTAAGCTGCTGCCTGTCAGGACCTATGGGTCAGGATGTGGGTCAGGACTTGAGCAAGAACCTGGTTCAGGACCCACGCTCCTTCAGCAACATTTGAACATTGAGACTCACCGCAGGAAGGGCGAAGAAGGAGATTCCCAGCAGGGAGAAGCCGGCGGACAACATGCGGCCCGTCCACGTCCTGGGTGTCTTGTCCCCGTAGCCTATAGTGGTCAGTGTAATCTACACAAACATGAGAGGAGGGCCACACAACAGGCACAGATACACAATCAGGACTGGCTGGATTGTAATCACAGATACTGATTATTTCTTTCAGGGTTTAAGGACAGGAAATAGTTTAGCAGTATTAAAAACGAGATGGTAAAAATACTTTTGTACCACTGGGTTTTATGAATTGTGCGACTGTGTGATTATGTATTCATGTGTGAATGTGTCCACTGGCTAAACTCTTTATTCTTGTTATTTATTCATTCATTCTCCTCCATCCCATATCTCTCCCTGCCTCTCCTTTTACTCTTCTTGGCTGTTTCTCTGATGGCTTCTTGTGGAATTGAGCACCAGAGCAGACATTCCCAGTGGCCTGATAAGAGAGGAACCAGCCTCACACTCACAGTGAGTGACATCTACTTACTGTGCCCCACCACAATGCATCTGCATATGTGCTAAAGTCCTTATTGAAGTCCTTCTCCACGAGGTAGACCAGGAAGGATGAGAAGATGAGAACCAGGAATCCGATGTACCAGGCAGTGACCAGCTCCTATAGAACACAATACAGCCTCACATGTTAAACCTGGGCAAAAAAAGACTATTACTCTCTAATGAACTCAGATCTTTAACCCCTTATTACCCTCTATGAACTCTGCCCTTTAACCCCTTATTACCCTCTTTGAACTCTGCCCTTTATCCCGTTATTAGCCTCTATGAACTCTGCCCTTTAACCCCTCATTACCCTCTAATGAAGTCTGCCCTTTAACCCCTTATTCTCCAAGGAGCCAGTGCAGAATGCAGACTCTCGTTTCTCACTCTCCTTCCATGCTAGCAGTGGACAACATGCTAACACACAGGAAGAGCAAATGTCACACGGAGGCCAGTGCTGCTCTGTCAAAGATACATATGCACACTTACCTTCTAATCTCACTTCTGAATACGAGCTGTTCTGTTGCCCGCTCCGGTTACCGAAGGGGCATTTGGTATTCAAGTGCGGACCCACCAGTAACCCCTCCGTGTATGAGCAGAGGCAGATAACGTACCCACCCCCTCAGTAGATTAAAAGCTTGCACGAATCCAAAATCACTCTCCAATTACATATTTTCAGGAGTCATTACTGACCCTGATCTAATAATGCTGGCTAATGGCTGTAACAACTGCCATTCTGCAAGTGGTAACTGTCACAGCCATTACACATCATGAAGAGAAACGAAAGGAAGCAAATGCAAATCTGCAACTGAAGGGTTTAATGAAAGAAATAAAACAAAACTGAACATAAAAGTGCAACTAACAACTAAAGACAACACAGCCTTAATGACCAACATCATCATATAAACACAGCCAACACAGCCTTAATGACCAACAACATCATACAAACACAAAACGGCTTAAATACGGAACGTGATAAGATAATGGGACAGAGGAGATATGCACACACACACACACACACACACACACACACACACACCTAGACATGTGCAATATAGAAGTCACATGAAACGCCACCACTGCCTGATGCAGGGCTACTGGCAAGGGGTGCCGTCATGGTGACCATGCTGAAACTAGACATCCTGGTAGGTTCCCACGCGTCAGCAACTTTGATAAATGACTAGAAACACTACACTTCAGCCAGCGTGACCTTTTCCCTCTTAGGCCAGGCTGAAGGGCTGCCAGCCATTTCTTGACCTGATGACCTGATGTAACTCTGAACGGCAAAAGTTTCTACCAGGAAATCATACATCGCTCAGAATTCCATCAAAGAATTTGAAAGCCGGAACTTTCCGGCATGCTTATGCCAGGCAGACCTACATGGCCAGTAATCTAAGATGGAACCATAAGAGGGAAAAGATCAGGAAAATGATACATCACAAGATTTTCAAGTGGCGAACAGATCATTAAGTCTAAATTTAGTCATCCAACTTTATCCCCTGGGTGCAGTAAGTGTTTGGTCAGAAACTACATTTCCCACGTCACCATGAGTGTTAGCGACATACTATATATATGTTGCAGCTGCTTTTCAGATGAGTACATGCTGAGAATGCCATGGTGCACATCCCTGTACTGCTTGTATTTAATTTCACTTACCATGCGGCTGGATGAACTACAAATCCCAGTATTCTTTGTTGTATGCCAAAAAGATATGTACATGCAAACTCTATTTGGCATGAAAAAAAGCTTCCCAGCATGCCTTGCCATGTGTGCTTGCCGTGCACAGAAACAACATACTCCAGCGTATAAACGACATAACTTACCTTAGGTTATGTACAGTATAGACTGCATACCTCAGCTTTTATCACTGTGTTTGGGAACTACACCACCCAGCTTACCTTGCTGTGTGCATAAACTACAGATCCCAGCAGCTTCCAGGTGCCACCCCTGCGGTCCATGCGCACCATCCGCAGGATCTGCAGGAAACGCAGGCTTCGCAGTGCCGATGTTGCGAAGATGTTGCCTTGGCTACCGGCTGAAACCACGGCGACTGACGCAATCAGCACAACGATGTCTGATGGAGAAATTAACAGTGGGAGGGAGAAGGTATAAAGACAGAAGAACAGGCTTTAACAAAGGCAGGACCGAAGCAAAGCAAATTTCAGTTAAAATGAAGGCAAGTAAATATTTGTCAGCATGTGCAGGCCTCAGCATCCCACCCTTGTGGAGCAGTAATGTAATCTAAATTTGATATGAAGTGGAGCCTGACTGAGTAGTTACACAATCAAACATAAAATAAAGTAAATAATAACAACAAAATTAATAATAAGGAGAAGAAGAAAAATGCTTTGGTGTCAGAGTGGAGAGCGTAGTTATTACTGTCACACAGGTGAGCCGCTCTGCTCCCAGAAGAACCAGACAACCTTCAGTACACTAACACACCTTCGTTCGCCTTCACAGAAGTATTAATACTATCTACGTTATCTGCCCTGGCTAGAATCCTGAGCAGTTTTCAAAGAGCTGTTTGTTGCCCTGGATTTGACTCCATTTTGCCCCTCTGCTTATGTTTTGTACCTCAGGTCTCTGTTTTTTTTAACTACTGTTTTGGATCTGAGCTTTTGTAGTTCCACCTGTTCATTAAAACCCTCCATGCCTTTGCCTTTGGATCCTCTGTCTTTCTGTTGTGACAGAATACTTCGCCAACTTCCAGCAGGCGTTCAGTCACGCCTGGACTATGGGCACTGGCATCCTCCAGCAGAGGGCCTCCCACAGCCTTGGGTCCCCCCACAGTGCAGAGGGCCTCCCACAGCCTTGGGTCCCCCCACAGTGCAGAATGATCCAGCTCCCTCACAATGTCCCACTGGTGGCCAAACCTGAGAGACACACTTTGGATCCATGTAAGTGCTTTCTTATGCACTGCTCTATATAGCTACAGCACCCTGCCAGTTATTTCCCCACAAACTGGGAGAACTGGATCTGGTTTCTCATCTCCTGGTTGACCAGGAGAGCACATGCCTGGGACATAGCAATCACTCCACTCTGAGGCTACCCACTGATGACATGTTCTTTCTAGTCTTGAAACATTCAGGAGTTAATGGCAACTTCCTGGATGAGCTAATCGCCTGAGCTCCAGCTGCCTCTCAGTCCCTCACGACTCGTCTCTCCCTGAATGGACACCCCCTTAAGCACAGGACACACCAGCCATACCACCACATTCTACCATTTGGTAACTATCTATCCAGCCCAAACAGAACCCATTAATCCACTGGGCATTTGGTAACTGTCTATCCAGCTCCATCAGAACTACCTCCATAGGGAGCCCTTTAAACCCTGACACTGAACTGGTCACCATGCAGATGATGTTTTCAGTAAAAGAGCCCCTGTCAGGAGCCAGTATTACCAATGCAACTATGCTGAAGACCTCCTACCCGGTAGTCCGTTGACCAAAAAAACCAAAGCCTGTCCTGTCTCCATCCTTCAAACTGAGGCCATGGATACATCTCCAAGGCACCTTCATTCACTTGTCAACTTCTCTTCAGAAAAGAACGATAGTGGGCTTTGTTCTGTATCGATTACAGAGCACTTAATAGTGAAGTTTCCCTCTCCTTTATTGCTAATCCCCTCCACTCAGGAAAAAAACCCAGGTAACTGTCTTCACCAAATGAGACCTAAAAACCATATGTGTCACTTTGTCATTTTGAAAAGACACTTTAAGTACCTGGTGATCTCGTATGGCCAATGCCTCCAGCTTTTCAGTCCATTATGGATGACATATTCGACATGGAGTTTGATCAATACCTCATCTATGACAGTTATAGTCTCTGAATCTCCTAATCTATTCACAAAGCCTCCAGGAAAACACACAACACGTCAGGAATCTACTCACAAATCTCAAGGACTAGAAAAGTTATGAAAGTGTCAATTCCAACAAAGTACCTTTTCCTTACTTAATACCCTCTTGCCTGGAAAGATCTCCAGGAGTGAAGGCCATGCAGGTGAAGTGAAGGCCATGCAGGTGAAGTGAAGGCCATGCAGGTGCAGTTTGTTGGCCCTTACCCACCCTGATTGGCTATGTAGCCCCCACCCTTCCTGGGCTTTCCTTACATTCTTCCTTTGGTTTATCAGACACATACACCAACATGCTGAAGCAACAACCTTAGTCGCAGTGGTGCTGTATCAGGCTTTCACGGAACTAAACGTCACATTCATAACTGCTCCTGTCCTAAAACAGCCACGACCCTCCAAACCATTGGCTATGGTGGTAGATGCTTGGGAGGTCGGGGTTGGAGCTGAACTCTCCCAACATCACCGACAGCAGGAAGACAGAACCCCAGGAAATTCTTCAGCAGGAAACGAAACCCCACCTAACATAACTACAATATGGGTAATAGAGAAGTTCTTTAAATTAAACTCCTTTTGTACTGCCAGTATTGAATCCTCTGTCTGTCAAGACAATTGTAGTCTCTAATTCTGTGACTTTGCAGGTTGTTCAGTTGCAGGTTTGAGATCTCACCATGTCACACTATAAATATCATGCCCAAAAATGCCAATTTTATGAAGAGCTAAATGCCTCAATAATGAAGAATAACAAAGATATAATAGAAAGCACATTGTCTAAGATTGTCTAAGAAGTGTTCTCCTACCCTGCAGAGTTTAGAGCCAATCCTAGTCTAGCACACCTGATCCAGCTATTCAGGATCTTCAGGTGCATGTGAACATTTGAGGGCTTCAACAAAACTCTGCAGGGGCTGAGAAAGTTTAGGTCACCCCTGGTCCTCAAAACTGAGAGAAAGACACAGGGAGAGAAAAAGAGAGAGAAAAAGAGAGAGTGAACAAGAGGAGAGGACAAAGGAAGTTCACACAAAATCCACATCCATGAAAGAGGCCCCACCAAACCCTAAAATAACACAAGCGTTGCCAAGCCTCAAGCCGAGAAATAAAATTAGCCGCGTCTATTTCCTTTTCCCTCCTCACTGTTTCCCTTTTCTCGAAAGAACATCTTCTGCTATGACAGTCTCATGTTCACTGCTGTTCCCTGCCCTAAGTGGTGAAACAGAAGCGCCGTATGTTGTAGTTGGCATGTCTCTGTCCCTTAGGGAGTCTGAAGAAAGGAAGCACCTGCTGGTTTAGCAGGGGGCTCTTGGTATCATGAATCATAACCAAGTTGCCGAGCACAGCAGAATATGGACACATGGGCCCTGGAGAGAAATACATGATGCGAGACTTAGAGTGTCTCTGCACATCACACTAAGTCATACTGTGAAAGGGGGGGATGTATGTATGTATGTATGCATGTATGTATGCATGTATGTATGGATGTATGTATGTATGTATGTATGTATGTATGCATGTATGTATGGATGTATGCATGTATGTATGTATGTATGTATGTATGTATGTATGTATGGATGGATGTATGGATGGATGTATGGATGTATGCATGGATATATGTACTGTATGTATTTATGGATGTATATATGTATGTATGTATGTATGTATGTATGTATGTATGGATGGATGTATGTATGGATGTATATATGTATGTATATATGTATGTATGTACGTATGTATGTATATATGTATGTATGCAAAGAGGGAATTTATAAACATGAAGTTGAAAAGGTCGCAGGGACAGGCATAGTAAAAAAAAAAAAGTACACACACACACACACACATTCTTTCAGTTATGTTACCATAATGGGCTGACTAGCCTATATACATTAAAGACAGGCAAGGCAAAACTGGCACTCAAGACTGACGGGCAGACTGTGACCTGAAAAGAAAAGTAACACCTTGAACACTTGTATGCAAAGAACTTTAAAGAAAAAAAATCCTCTATAGTGCATTCAGGACCTTTACTTCTGCACTGGAGATGTTCATTGGCTGTTTAACTGAAAAGACACAAAACTCCAGCATTAAATAATATGTTAGTACCAGAAGTGCAAACTGTCACAACAAAAAACTTTAGATGTAGTGCATTCCTTAACTGGTCATAAAGACTTCAGACAGAATATACTGTGCATCGTAATTAGAGACGTTAGGGATCCCGTTCACTTCCTCTGCTGCCTTCAAGAACTTCCTTCAAACGACCCTCCAGAATCAATCTTTCACATCACAATACTGGTTCTAGCTGCACGGTATTTATGAGCTAGTTCGTCTGATACTGATTTAACCTGAAGGTAATTTCTAATGTCTTATCTCTTCTACTGGCAATTTAATAATTTCTGAATATTTTTACAGCAATAAGCTTGGCCTTACACAAATATAATCCAAACTCAAAACTTTTTTTTTTTTTAATGTCTAATGTTCCACAGAATCTCTAGTGCCTGACGCTATACATTATATTTATATAATACTACCGCTTTATCCAGCACTCTGCAGAAACAGGCTGGTGTGTTGATCCTTTTGTTTTCAGGGTATAACAAGGCCTGCATCCACCATGTTAGCCACTCCACAGATCACACACACACACACACACACGCACACACACGCACGCACACGCGCACACACACGCACAGAAGCAGCTACTTGTTATTAATGACCTTCATTACTTTCACCGTTTCCCATTCAAAACAATGAGGCCTGGGATAAGAGCAGTCACTGTGGCCGGGTACCACTGAGACACAAACACATGGCGATACAGTTCAAGTCTAATGAGGCTCCATTTCAATCGTGCATGAAGAGGGTAGAAGCAGCTTTGGCAAAGGCCGTGAGTAGTGAGGAGGTTAAGACTCTCCACGGCCTGGCTGCACGCACCTCAGAAGCACAAGACACTCAGGCTCAATTGTTTAGCCAAAAGCTGGCCTCCACTGGTTATCAAATTATACCGCACTGCATAAAATTGCTTTCACATGCAAATTCAGAGTCTTGAATGAAAAATGGGAAAAGCCGTTAGCGAAATGGATTGTTTACCAGTTTTGCTTCAGGAAAACTGCTTTAATTTGAGTTAAGAGTTTTAGTAAACAAGTATGTTAAGTATGATTCAGCTAACACGTATGTGAAGTATGTATAGCAGGATCCCAAACATGTCTAAATCCATTCCTCAGGACCCTGAGCTGATCCATATTTCTTTGCAACGTTTTGTTCAAATTTGTCGTGTTTTGTAGAGTCACCCCTTCATCTTAGGTGTTTCAGTAGCTGAGAACAGGAACTGCATGGAAAAATCAGGAACCACAAAACCACAAAATATTCTTTCTTCCCTGGAAAGGACCAAAAAGTGAATCTAAAAACTGAATAGCCAATTCTTTCGAAACCTACGAAAACCTTCTCAGAGATATTATACCTCTGCATGTGCAATTACAGCTTTGCACACATACAGCAGACCCTTTCTCCTTCAGAAGACACAGATTCATCCCCGGTTTGATCCAGTGTTGGATTTGCACACTTGAGAGATGACAGGACCATATACAGCAGTCTGATCTCATGTGGGTCTGATGAGATCATATTTGAGTCTGATCTGAAATTGGTCACTCATGCCATTAAGAGTCTTATAAGTGTCTAGTCAGATTGAATTGTATAAAACTCAATACAAAGATACTTGGTTCATGTCATCTCACAAGGGGGAAACTGTTTTTGGATCAGCATTTGGGGATGGAAGAGATTATAAAGAAATTGGCTTACAAGTGTCACTTCAAGACAAAGATTTTTCAAGTCATTACATTTTTACCTCAGATTATTTCTTAGATTTTAGAATGGCTGGGTGAAATCATCTGAAACTCTAAAGATGTTTCGGAAACTCTAAAGACGTTTCAGACCATCTTTAATGCCGGTTACCATCATAAGTTAAAATGAGTTCTTTTGTGGTACCTTTCCTTATGTTATGCTAAAGAGCTAAATCAATTCTAGAAGTTCAGAGAGAGTCTGGTCTGAGTCTGATCTATTTGGGTCCACCACCAAAATATTCACTTCAAAGCTGTGATCGACAGCACAGCACTGCACTCACCTATGACACAAAATGGCTTCTGTGTGAAGCGTAGTCGCCCTTGCCATCCTCGGTATCGGCAGCAGCAGCCTGCAGACCAGATCCGCACGATGTATTCCAGCCCGAACACCATGATCATGACAAACTCCTGTGGGAGGACAGACCCAACACACCACGGGAAGGCCAGGTCAGCGACATGAGTGCGTGCTTGAAATGTTAATGCACATAGAAAAATTGTGCCACTCTATTTCAAACGGCTCATATAGTTTGCATAATAACAGGAATCAATTTGCATAATAAAACTGATGATGGAATGTGTAAACTACTTCTAAAGAGCAAAACTTCTGAGAGTCATGATGACACTGGTCAATAATGACTTTTGCTTCCTGCAAAATAGTACCTGGTTATTATGTATGTTTGCTTACTGAATCCAAATATGCTTTTAGAACTTCTGTATTATCCATTTTTTGGTTGTTTTTTTGTTTTATTTTGTTCTTGTACATTTGTCATGTTTGTAACAGTGTTAAAAGACATTGTTACAAGACATTGTCTTGTATATCACTTTGAATAGTATGGAGAAGTGGTACCAACAAAGTGGTTCCTCTCTTTGTTGGTAGACTACCGCTAGACACAGAAGAATGTTTTTCTACAAAGCAAAATTCATAAACAGACACACTGGACATATTTCAATAACAGTCTTATTCATAAATAAGTAATATATACCTAATATTATATACACCTAATGTAAGATTTATTTGTCACACAATAAAAAGTGATAGAAAACTTTCAAAAACAGACATTAACACAGCATAAAAAAGCACTATAAGGTCCACCTATTTTAGTTCATGAAAGAAAACAATAATTTTTTTTATTTGAACAGGGTGTTGCGAATAAGAAGTCTTTTTAAACAGGAAATTTACAAACAGGAAGTCTTTCTGAACAGGACATTTACAAACAGGAAGACCACAGCCTCTCGTGCTTTTAAGGGATGAGGTATTCCTGCCTAGCAAGGGGAGTGTAGGTTTTCAGTACTAGCTGTGGAGTTATGGGTGGTCGTCGGTATGCCCTGATTACATTAGCGGAGCAGTCGAACGACGAACACAAATCCGCTTACGTTAACAGGATTCGCCGTCTCGTAATCCTGTAACACAATACCGTCCGCGACTCCCCTGACTGCACTTCATTGCAACTGATCCAGTTCAAACCGATCAATTGCACTGATCAGTTACGCCGGCTAAGAGGTTTCATTTGTCATTCAGTCTTCAGTTTAGCTTGTGCTTTGTACACAGATGCTAACACGGTATTCATTAAGCTTATGTAGTAAGACAACGATAAAACGTTTGCCCTCGACTGTAGTGTAGTGACATGAAAAAACAAACTTCCATTGATGTGGTGAGAAGCAGGTTGTGTTGTTTATCAACCGTCGTAGTAATCAAATCAGGTGTGTGTCTTTCCACAACCCCAGACAGGCCATTAAGCATCAGGGCTGCCAGGAACAGATAGTAACTGAACAGCCCTCAAAGGGAAAGAGCCTTTGATCTTCACTTTGAGCTGCACTAGCAACCAGCCTTCATCACAGCTTTAATCCAGTAACCGTGGAGATGATGATGTTATACCTCATCACAGCTTTCTACATGCTCCCCCACTTATTAAATAAAGATTATTGAAAATAGGTTTGATCAGTTGTAATTTGAACAGGCATTTGGGGCTTTAACTTTTCCTAAAGGTCAGACAGTTTACAGTGAATCTAAAAGAGCTTCTAAAAGATGAAATATGGTTAGTATGTCTTAGCCAAACCTTGTGCTTCTGGAGTGAAGGTGTTTGATAAATAGTGGCCATTTTGTTTTTCCTTACCAGTATGAACAGGGAGCGGGAAGCCATTTCCTGATGCTCTGGAATGGTGGAGAACACTGAGAGCACCAAGCAGCCTAACACCAGCACGAACCTGTCCAATCACAAAACACAAGGCATGAGTGATACGGCATAAAACTGTCCAATCACAAGCAGACATGAAATATAAGGTTTCAGTCAAGGAAGAGATACAGTTCTGCTTCTCTACTTAAATAAAGCTGACTTTTCAAAATTACTTTAACGGCAGTAAAGGAGTTAATCAACCAATTAATGTGGTAAAGAACAAGATTAAAAACAAATTAACTGAAGAACAAAGAAAAAAAGTGTCAGGCAGAAAAACCGCAACGTAATTACAGCCTCAGTTTGAAGAATAATTTTGTTCTTATAACAAAATGAATGAATGAAAGATTCAACCAACAAAAACAACGATATAAATTAAGTTTCCTTCCTTCATGCTGCTTTTCAGCATTCTGCACATGATCACCCCTGTGCTGTGACCCCTGTGCTGTAACCCACGTGTTGTGATCCCTGTGCTGTAACCCCCGTGTTGTGACCCTTGTGCTGTGACCCCTGTGTTGTGACCTCAGTGCTCTGACATTGACCCTAACACAGTGCAGATTATGTGAGAAAAAATCCCTATGAAACAAATTAGACAAACTCAACCCTGCAACCTGCATAACGAGGACAGCCTGAGAGGCTGGGGACAGTCACAGAGGACAGGAACAGCCTCAGAGGACGTGGACAGTCTCAGAGGACAAGAAAAGCCCTAGAGGACAGGAACAGCCCCGGAGGCCGAGCCAGTTCTTCACAGCTGGGACAGGGTGGGTTGGATAAACATTCCCACTTGTCGTGCTCACGCACGCCTGTTCCGCCAGTAGTTCGTACTGCAAGCAACTTTTTTAAAGAACAAGAGGCAGAAGTTGAAAGGATGACAGACAGGTGAAAACACAAAGCACCTCCCGTGTGCTGTCCGTCGACCAATCACGCGCCATGTCTTCGCACTGACGCGCCACTTCCTACCCTTCCTACCCACTGAGTGGCTTGACCTTTGAGGGCGAGAGAAGTACCTCTTTAACCTTTCAAAGGCTGCCTGCAGTACACAAGCACAAGTACACTCACTCAGCCGCACACATGTACTGACTGCAGACTCCAAACAGCTGCTCTGCATGATCAGATTGATTTGTTTTGATCCTAAATGCCAAGGATGAGTGAGTAATGTCCATCCACTCACCTCTCCCTCTCTCTCACCACCTCTCTCTCTCTCTCCCTTCCACTCTCTCCCTTTCTGTCTCTTATTGCTCGCCTTTCAAAAGCATATATCTGTAATCCCCTTTCTGTTGTTATACATCACACCAGCCATCTAAAAGCTCAGAGATCTAAAATTACAGTGTATTAATGTAACACGTCTACACAAATATGGATAAAGAGTGAGACCAGGACCACAGGATCCCACAGCAGCGTTTGTTTCTCTATACAAGCCAAGACTTTGTTTACACACCAAACTATTAATAGCACAGCTGTGCACCTCTCTAGGGTGCTACTGGACTGTACATATGGAATCCCCATAATGTACCCATGCTGCATCAGACAGGTGCAGAGGCAGGGTAGCTAAGTGAGTAGCTAGTGTGTCCGTTTCATGCAAGGCTGACCACTCATCTCTCTCCTCATGCATGTACTTCAGGAGCTTTAAGGAGACACGAGCCATATGTGACCTGTCCATGGTCCTGAACCAAAAAAAAAAAGCCAGTGTAAATGAATTCAGTGGGCGTGGTGATACACTATATTGCCAAAAGTATTCGCTCACCTTCCTTGACTCACATATGAGCTTAAGTAACATCCCATTCCTGATCCATAGGGTTCAATATGACGTTTGTCCACCCTTTGCAGCTAGAACAGCTTTAGCTCTTCTAGGAAGGCTGTCAACAAGGTTTAGGAGTGTGTTTATGGGGATTTTTGACCATTCTTCCAGAAGCGCATTTGTGAGGTCACATACTGATGT
>JAOYMR010000013.1:8726792-8738559 GCA_025802075.1 Tenebrosternarchus preto | reverse complement strand
AGGCCTGGCTCTCAGTCTCTGCTCTAATTCATCCCAAAGGTGTTCTATCGGGTTGAGGTCAGGACTCTGTGCAGGCCGGTCAAGTTCATCCACACCAGACTCTGCCGTCCATGTCTTTATGGACCTTGCTTTGTGCACTGGTGTAGTCATTTGGATGGGGGAGCGAATACTTTTGTGAATATAGTGTAGTTACATGGGTTGTGTACACTGCCATACGGATTACAATGATATATTTCTGACGTAAACTAACATGAGGCTTGGAGTGTTCTGGAGTGCATCTCTCAGCCATCCCTACTCATAACATGAACCTGTGTGAGATGATCAGAGAGAGTGAGAGAGTAGGAGAGCATGTGTGCACGCCTTAGTTGTCAAAGTAGGGAAAAAAAAAAAAAACACCCCTCCATACCTGCTGATAATTAAAACAAGCACTTCGATTGTTGTTGCTAACTCTTGCCGCTCCTGGTCAGCATTACCTAATCTCCAAGCAACTGCTTCAGCAAACAGAAGATACACCATTACACCGTAATTTTATAATTATGCACCAAAATCAAAGAGTGTAATGACAAACACCTAATTTTTTTCCGTCTGCGTCCACACAGCTAATGCAAGTGTGATATACAGAGAAACAATGTGTAACAGTACCTTGACCCTCTCTGGTAAGTGTGGTCCATTATGTAAGCAGAGAGTATAGAGTAAACGCATTGTTACACATTGTTACTGAATATTACACTGTTACCCAATGTCATAATGGCAGCAATGAGCAATGAGTAACCTGGGGGGTGGGGCTGAATTATGAAAATGTAAACAGGGGCCCAGTAAATTTTACGCACTGTTAACCACGTTTGCATTTTTAAGAGAAGCAGTTCTTTAAATCATGTCTGCTCTTTGCCCAGTTATAATCTCAGCTGGTGGGAGACGGTCCGTCAGTTTGGCCACCTGTGTTCTAATGGACTCGCCCTCCGACTTTGTTGCCATACCGACAGACTCGCAGGCATGTCATTGGTGCATTCCTCAGTAATGGCTGCCTGAGCGTCCAGTGTCCTGCTGAGCCTCTAGTGGCACTCCGCTGAGAAGGAATACCAGAGGGCTCTGTCCCAAATGTCTCCTTACTTCACTATCTCCCTACATAGTGCACTTAAAATATGCATGTTGTGTAAATGGAGAGCAGGTTGTGTCATTGTACTGTAAGACCTATATAGCCCAGAAAATTTTAACAAATGAGTCTTACATGCACAGTAGATGTTAAGAAATCGGTAGGATGTTAAGCTGCTTAGGGGAAGTGTTTCGAAAGTGTTTTGAGATATATATATATATATATAATTCAAATTGAAAAAAAAATTGTTTATTTGTTGAATTTGTTTCATTTTTTAGCTGCAAGTAAACACTCACTCTATTATCTGATTCCATGGTTAAGTTCATTTTTCTAGTGTTCATGTTTTCTAGTAGTTTTCTTCATTTTCCTTCTGCTCTGAGTCATTTTTCTTCAGTGTCTAGCTGGTCACTTAGAGGAATACACCACTAAAAGGAAGTTAGTGTCCAATTAGTGTCAGACTTTTGCATAAGGATGGCTTATGTTCATTGGGACCTGGCAAGGGTTTCCTGGGTTACGTATTCCTCCTGTGAAAGACATGCAGGGCAGAGTCCAGCTGATGCTTGTGTGCTTCAGGGTACTGGCAAAGCCCCCAGACGACCCTGTAATCCTCCGTGTGTGTGTGTATGTCTGTGTGTGAGGAGGCGGGATGCCAGAAATACTGCCATCACTAACTTTCCACTCTGCCACAAGCACTCTGAAGCATCTGGGCTCTCTCCATCTGCTGGGATGTGAGGAGAAACCTGGGCTTTCTAGGATTTTTTTTGTTTTTATTTTTTTTTTGTTGTGTGTGTATATGTGTGTGTGTGTGTGTGTGCGTGTGTGTATGTGTGTGTGTGTGTGTGTGTGTGTGTGTGTGTGTGTGTGTGTGTGGTATAACTTATACTGCACTGAATTCCAACAGAATGAACAAGCTGATGTGACTATGGCAACAAGTTTGTTTAACAATGAAAATGTAGGAACCTGGATCCGATGGTTGATGCAAAATAATGGCAAAACGTCGTCATCGATGGTCACCAAAATGAAAATGGCAAGAAAACCTTTAAAAGCTGAGCGTGGCCTACATCAAGCACAAACTGCTCTGGAGACAAGAAACTAAGAGCATTTAGCTGGAGTCAGTCGTGCATGACAAATGTGTCAGCTGGCTCAGAAGAAGACTTTGCTATTGGTTTGACGTTGCAGGTTTTTGTTAAATGGCTGAGATGTGGATGAAGATGGTCTTCACGCTCACCAAGACACAGGCAAAGCCAATTTAAACTGCACATGTGTGTATTTGAAGTTTATATTCACCGCCATGCAGATTGTGCTGGATAATACCATCACACATGTCCCAAGGAAACATCCTCCCAGGCAGTCAGACACACACACACACACACACACACACACACTGAGAGGTAGCACTAAGTGACTGGTGTGGTGAGTAATTATCTGTGTGTCATAGTGCTCAGAGGGGCCACGACCCAATTAAATAGTCACAGCCTGTTTAGTCCTGTGTCACACCAGGATACACTTGCCTGCAGCCTGTACTGCATGAACTGTACTTATATGTGTGTGTGTGTGTGTGTGTGTGTGTTAATGTGTGCCTATTTGATTTGTGCTGATTCAGGTGCATTTCAGTCACAGTGTGAATAAATCAAAGGATTCATGTATAATGCTCCTCTTTGTCATATGATAATTCACTCGAGTTGTGTGCTGGTCACTGGTTTTAGACTCCAAGTCCCAGAAGTCCATGCGCTGAGAGATCAGGTCCACAAATGCAGGTCGACTACACAGGAATGGTGCTCATAATGCTAGTGATATGAAATAAAATAGCAGCGATTGTTCTATCTGGTCAGTCTTTAAGAGCACGCTTAGCTTGTCTTCGGTGTTTGGAAGCCTGCAGTGCTGAGGGTTGGCACATGCATGGAGCTGCAGCAAAGTGAATGTGCTACTAAAATAGCTGAGAATCTGACAGAGAGAGAGAGAGAGAGAGAGACAGAGAGAGAGAAAGAGAGAGAGAGAGAGAAAGAAACAGAGAGGCAGAGAGAAAGAGAGACCCGAGAGAGAGAGCGAGAGAGAGAGAGAACAACTTCCTTCCTTGCTTTCCACATCATTAGCGGCAGGTAGATTTTGCGTCAGGAGTTTCTGATTTTATTATCGAATCATTGTGTGACATGATGTAATATCAGTCTTGGCTGCAACACTTTGTCACATTTTTTTATGCCTTTCTGCCGCTGTTCAGTGTAAGTCACCCAGCGATCTCCCCCTTCCTCCCTCTCCCCTCACCCTGAGGACCTTTATGTGACAAACCATAATTAAAGAAAGGCAGATGGACAGTCTGCGTCACCCTCTTAATGATATTTCTCAGCCACTGAGAAGGAGAGAGAGAGAGAGAGAGAGAGAGAGAGAGAGAGAGAGAGAGAGAGAGAGAGAGAGAGAGAGACAAGGGGAAAAAAACAGCTGGAAGTCTACAGGCTTCCTGAACCAAACTCAAAATAGTCCCATAGTGCAGGAATACAGGCACCACAGGTGAGAGAGACACAGCTACCAGTAAGGAAGCAGAGAAAAAACCCAGAGACATGGCTGTACTTCAGGATATACTTCAGGATATACTTCAGGATGTACATCAGGACTGAACACAGCAGTAAACACTAGACAAACACTGTTTTTACATATGCATACAACTCACACACTCACACACCTATACACAGACACACACTCACATCCAGATACATGTGCAAACAACACAGACACACCCCCCCCCCAGATACATGTGCAAACAACACAGACACACACTCACACCCAGATACATGTGCACATAACACAGACACACTTGCACAGCCACTCCCACAGACACATGTGCACACAACACAAACACACTCATACAGACACGCCTACGGATACATGTGCACACAACACAGACACACTCGCACAGCCACGCCCACAACCACACCCACGCCTACAGATACATGTGCACACAACAGACACACTCGCACAGCCACGCCCACAACCACACCCACGCCCACAGATACATGTGCACACAACACAGACACACTCGCACAGCCACGCCCACAACCACAGCCACGCCCACAGATACACGTGCAGGAGAGGAGATTTCCCCCCCCATTGCGTTTGCATGTTTTATGAATGTAAATCCATTCCACACTGTTTATTTTAATGTCCACGTGCAACTATTGTGGAAGTTGTATAGTAACGCTCTCAAACAGCTGGAATGAACGTGGACTACTGCTACCACTGAAGGCTAAAACTGATCTGACTTAGGAAGCAGGTGTGCTAGGCTGAACCTAGAAGATCCATAACATCAAAAACATCACATTTTTCCAAGAGATGCCAAAAACAACTCATACTGATACAACGGTTTATGTTGAACGCAAACAGAGCTTGAACATCCCGGATACAAGCAGGAACATTTCTTCACAGGAATACCAGGAATTTCACTCTGTCCAACCCAAAACAGCTGCTCTTTCAATCAGTCCTGTTGGTGCTGCCGCTCCGAGCGCTGTTGACCTGTTCAGCACTCAGGTTCTGATAAGCTGTGAATTACTTGTCAAGCCAGGGCTCGAAGCGGAATCCCCATGGTGATGTTACGATGCTTACAGAGAGCTTCCTTAGGTTCAGACAGCAAGTAGAACGTACACTGATAACATACACACTCAGGGCCCTCGGTTCCACCCACAGTGCTGCTTCAATTCTACATGACACAAACAACTACATTTAATACATGTCTATATTATTCTTAGATTTTTACAGAAGTCTACAGCTCTGCTGAGGTCTTGCTTCTTTAATGAGAAGAACTGTTTGCTTAAATAACTTGCAAAAACACATGCCAGGTTGAATATCTTTAAATACATTACATTACATTTTCTGTAGTTCTTTACAGTAGAGTGTAAGTAATAGGGAGATCCTGGAGTAGTAACAACAGTGTGTGAGTATATCTGAACTAGTGCTTGGTGATATGCGCAAAAAATATGTTTTTTTTTATGCGTTGATCGATAACACTGTCACAGCTTTTAAAAAACATCTAAAAAAAATGCAAACTGAAGACATCAAATATACCATTTATTTATTATCAGAACATAATATATATAATACACACAATGAAAGATACATACATTAACATCTTGATTAGCCTGTTCAGACTTTTAAGATAAATTTCCAACCATAAAAGTATCTTAAGCCATGAAATACGTGATACGTGACGGCTTGTGTCTCCTGCTGTTTTTCGTTTCGTACGGGCTTAACTGTGCCTGCTCAGACATAAGATATCCAGACCACTTGATGGAAGTGGCATGGCCTTTCAATGTCATCGAGAGCAGACGGTCTTCACCTTTCCTCTCAGGGCTCTTTCCACCGGCGGCCATTTTCCCCATGAGCTGCTACTGTTTAAGCACAGTCCCTCGACTGAGCGTGTAAATCAGCATGCGGTCCGATGAGGTGCTGTGTGTGTCGTGGCTCGCTCAGGTCACGGCATTTAGACGGGATGGAGCCGCTTCTGGACGCGTTGCCCAGGGAGGGCGGTCTTAAAGGAAGCGGGCAGAACTGGAGCCTGCGTCTCAGCGCTAACTAACGCCCTCTACCTGCCAAGCACGAGTTACAAGTACATGGTTGTGGCCACGGAATATCTGTATCTAGGCAACGGTGACGCATTTGACTGAGATTAAAGGGAAGAGGGTCTTGTTATATAGGTGTGCAGTAGGAGTGACTGGGAGGAGGGGGGGGGGGTGTTCGGTGTCGCTGGGGTCAGAGCCTGCGTCATCGCAGTATCCAGCGAGGGGCCAGGGGTCAAGGCGCTCGACGGGGCCCGAGGGCCACGCATGGTTCTGTGTCTTCTCGCCCAGTGCAGTCTGCTTACGCTTGTGTGTGAGTGAAAACCGGCTGAGGTCTTTCACACATGTACAGCTGCGTGTGTGCGTGTGTGTGTGCGCTCATGTGCCTTGCCTTGGGTCTGACTAAGATCTTTTACAGGCTTGTAATGTGGGTGTAACATTGACAGGCAATGGGTTATCATTCACTGTCTGTATGTGTGTACGCGTGTGTGTGTGTGTGTGTGTAAGAGAGAGTGTGTATAAATTGGTAAAAAACCTCAAAAGCAGAATATTACATCTAAATAAAAAAGAGAGAAGAACCTGTCAAATCCAGAAGCTAACGGCAGTGCGCTCCCTGCATTAGCGGCGCGGTCTGCAGTGAGACGCCATGCTGTTTGAAATTGGAGAATTACACAGGGATTCATCCGAATCACTTCATCAGTTTAGAGAGAAACGACCCATTGAGGTACTGGGCCTGAACACATCGTTCTATGGCAAAGACATTCTTACTTCAGTACAGAACGTTCAGTCATTTAGTTCCTCAGTTTCTCACTGGTGTGCAGAGTCTTGCTCCTCTTTCTGCCGACAGCCAAAAAACCAAAAAAGATCTTCAGTTACGTTCTGCTAAATCTTTGCACTGTTTCACGCTCTTTTCCTAAGAGCGGTGAAAGTGATGTCTTGGTTTCAAGGCATGAAAACAGATTACGGATCATTAATCAGTACCTCGTCCAGCCGTCGTCTCTCTGCTCTGTCTAAACGTGACTAACGGTGAAGTAAGATGAAGGAATGGCAGGTTTTAAACTCCACTCTCAGCCTCCATTCACCACACACACAACAGAGCTGGTTTCTGTGGGCTCGTGTGTGTGGTTTTCAGAGGACTTGCTTTCAATGTGTCTCTCTCTCACACACACACGCACCAATCGAGTGTCCGGGGCAGGTAAATGGAACATCCTGAGGAAAGGAGGCCTCGGACTGGCACCGCCATCTTTCCAAATATACAGTGGCGCAATAAAAAGAGAGGAAGGTCATGAGATTGGAGACCCTAGTATGAGTTAACCTCAGGGCCCTCACACGTAGGTCAGGGACAATACATCAGAACCTCCTGCAGGAACTTCCATTCCATCCTGACAGAGAGGATGCATCTCAGAAGCAAATGAAGACAATGCATTTTTTTTTCTGATATACAAAGCCAAAGCTAGCAGCTGCAAACCACTTCCAAAATGGCTGTTGTTCCACCTATATATTTGTATATTGTTGCCTATTCCGTTATTTCAGTTGCTACTTCAGTTCTTTGAGAGCTTGCTAGGGACGGCAAAATCATAGACAATCCTTGCCCGAACCTCAACCACTAAACAAAGCACTTTTTCCTCCTACCGAATCTCTACTGATTCGCTTCCTCCCTTCCGTTCTCTGCATGCGTAAGCGCACTGTAGCCAAACCGCGGGAAATCAAAACAAAACAAAACACCAGCAGCACGATGAGCGATCCGTGAGAAACGAATGAAACACACTTTCGATGAAGTGCGTTTGCAGTCGTCCCGCTGCGACGATTCTGTCCCGAGGCCTGTTCGCCTCGGTTTTGTAAGAACAAAAAAAGGTCCCCACCTACCCCCATCACGCACAGACTCACGCACGCACGCACACATACATTCGCTTTGGGAGCCTACGAACGTCTGCGCGCGCACGGCTAAGCAGGCAGAGATTTCCGCGCCTTGCAGCGTGTCGGGGAAATGAAAAACGAACAAGAAAAATGAACACTAAATACCATAAGAACTGCGAGAACGAACTTTGCTCAAGGCAACTCAAAGTGTGTGGGCGAGTGCGTGCGGTGGTGGGTGCGTAACTGTCAATCTGAACACTCGTTACATCATCCAACAACATTCTGACGGAAAATCTCCGTAATCAGCTTTTCAATTTTAACACTGCCATTTATTCTGATCGCATCCAACAGCTTCGACTTTCCTTTCCGCATCTGTTTTGTACACGCATCAAGCGTGATAAAATCAAATACTGAGTACGTATGAACTGCGTGCGTAACAGAAGGAGCCCTTCAGAGCTAATTAAAATAGGCGTAATAGACCAAGATGGATAGCCTGAGTGATAAATGGCCTGCTAAGGACACGATTCCTTCTGGTGTTTCAGAGAGGGAGCAGATGTGTAATCCTGGACCGTGGTAGGGTTTAACACACTGACTCAGTGCGCTCGGCTCCCTCTTCGGTCACTCGGTCCACACGTCTCTCACAGATGGACGGGCAGGGACTTTGGACTTGGCAAACGCTACGCAGTAAAGCCGAGTAATTAATATCCGAATGCACATTCAACCACCTTACTAATGTCACGATGACGACATTTGAAATAAAGGGGATAAAAATCACAGGAATTGTTCACTCTAATGACATCATTAAGAGGCTGTGTTTTCTGAACTGTGCTTCCCAGAGGGTTTATATGATTACGGTTTACATGATTTTGAATGGATGCCTATAAAAAAAAACAGTTCAACAGTGCATGACGTAGATTCTAATAAATATAAATGGACACAGTGCATCTTCTAGTGCAAAGAATAAAATATGATGTTTCATAGGCAATTGGACACTAACAAACAAACAATCACTATGGGTTTTTTCTGCCACCTGGAGAAGTTTCTATGTATACAAGGCTTTTATTTATTTATAATAGCTGTATGTACTCATCTTATAATACCTTTTATATAGACAAAAACCATGTGCCCACTAAGTTAGAGTTTCATTTATAAATTCAAGAGGCAACACCTTAACTCTCCTGACAATGTGTACAGTTCAGAACAAACTGTGTGAAAGGGACTGAGGCACTATAAAGGTATTATAAGGCATTATAAGATCTGGATTTACTGGGCCTGGAATGTCAGAAGATTATCAGCTGTTAAGGACACTGATCAGCTCTAATCTTCACAGACTTCAGACATAGTCTGTCCAAAGTACAGTGTGCTGTATATTTGAAGACCAAGGTTCCATAATATTTTCCTGTAATGTGGAATATTATTTGGTAGAGACAATGTGAGAGACAGTGGAAACAAAATTCAGATGTAAACTGATACACAGTTGTATTTATCTTGTAAATCCTATTAGGAAAGGTCTGTGTGGAAAAACGTCTGTGTTCAAAGTATCTTAATGAAGTGAGTGGAGAACCTATTTTTGTTTTTAATGTACTAGGGTTACATTGTTACAGTGTAACAACAACAACAACAACAAAGCCTTGATTGATTATGTCTGTAAAATTAGCATGAGAGCCTCTCACTGTTCAGTAATACATTCCTATTATGGATGTGTGGTGGGGAGGAGTGTTCTGAAAGTCCATCAATAACAGTTTAAAAGTTTAAAACCTTTAATTACTGTTCCCAGATCAGCTTTCGCATCTAGATAAGCTTAAATGTGGGGAAAGTTGGGAAAAAAAAAAAACTGCTATCGGTGTGAGCGCTTGATGCTTCAGAACATCAAGAATGCTGTGGTATTGATGTTCCAGAAACCTGTTAAATGTGTACGCGATGGCAGAAAAAGGCACAAGAGGGAGAAGTAAAGGATTTGAGTGTCGATCTTAAAAGCATTTAACCCCCTGGCCAGTTAAAAAAAAAAAAAAAAAAATCACACACGTGCCCTTCCTCTCAGAGGTGAACACCATTCTCAGCAACCACTTGTGAGCAGCAGACAAACAACTGTGGCAAATGTCTGATGGGAAGACAAGAAAAAAAAAAAACAACAAAAAAACAAAATACATGTGCAGTGATGAGTTTCACACCCTCAGAAGAAGCTGTGGTGAGGATCACTGCTCGGTGATTCAGTCCTGACAGGTGTGGATGAGAATGCTGCTAGATACTGGACATCATTTTAGGTTTCAATTGAATGTCTACTGAAATAACGACAACAGGTGTTTTCCTTTTTAACCAGGCGAGCTCGACGACCTTCAGCAACACGGCCGTTACTGCAAAAATCACCATCTTTAGTTAATTTAATGACTGTACTATAAAGGAAAAGGCCCGACTCATAAGTGCTTCATCAACATTCGCAAGAACAACAAAGCCAACCATTTTGCCAAGTTTATTCAGCAAATGATCTGGAGAGAGTTCCTTTGAGAGTTCTGTAAGCTGCTTAAAGGGAGTCTGATGTTACAAGTGTCAAATAAAAATACAGTATGAAAAAAAAAAAAAGAACTACACACAATGCGGGCAGCTTTTCTGAGAGGAACTGTATTGAGAACTTCAAAGGTGCCAGTACTGATGAACCGCGGCTACGTGTGTAACCAGGCAGACTCACTGAGTCACACTGATCTAAGATCAGGGTGTTGAATAAAAAAAAACAGAACGAAAAAGATTTAGTGGTTTAATGTATGGATGGTTTGATAATAGTACTTAAAAGCGATTCTTATCTTGAGAAAACTTAACTACTGACCACCAGATGCTGAGCTCCATCCTCAGCTCCACAGCTTCTTCTGCAAACCACGTACATGTGGGAAAAACCCGCAGTGCGTGAGGACACGCCAAACACTTGGCTGGGCTGCACCACGGTGGATGAAGGCACCGGGATGGAAGCTCAAGCACTCCATCATGTTCCTACGCTTACTTCCATTGAGATGCGGCGGTATGTTACGACAGATTAGCAAGACAGGGTTCTTTCAACAAAAAGAATAACAGAAAAAAGACAAAACAAACAAACAAACAGTCCAATACAATGAAACTCGTGGGCTACGACTGGTGGAATAATGAGGACTGGCTTTGTAACAATGTCTTGGTTTCTGACAGCATGCGCGTAGACACACACACACACACACAAACACAGACACACACACACACATGAACACATACACACAGACACACACCCACCCACACCTATCTACACTACCGGGGATTTAATCTTGGTGGAAATTTTCCCTTCCCTTTCTCTTGTGCAGGTGGAGAATATACTCTTTGAAGGCAGAAACTGCGATCTGTCATTCTGTGAATATTAATCAAAGTCTGACGGAAAACTAATTCACATGTAAGTAGCCTGAAGCAAGACCTGCTGACCTGTCATTGTGTGTGTGTGTGTGTGTGTGTGTCTGTGTGCGAGACCTCTGTATGTTTTGTATAATTACTCAGTGTAATAAAACTCCTGCTGATCCTAAAATCATTCACATGCGTTACCTTCCAGCTAATCCATAGCACAGTGTTCACTACAGCCACATTCCATCAGCACATTCTAATCAGTTCTAGAAGGTTTTCCACAATCATCCACAATCACACTAAAGCATTAATGGTAAAAGCAATAAAGTGTGCAGAGTGAGGACTGGGTCCCTTTAATCTAGTGGTTCCTTTAGTTGTAAAGGTTGGAATACATATAGTGGCTTGATGACTGTGACCTGTCTCTCTCTCTCTCTCTCTCTCACACACACACACACACATACACACATGCACACACACACTCATCACAGTCACATAGGCTTGGGGTGTCTTGTTTTCTGGGCCTCACTGGTCCAGGTTGGAAGAAGGTCCCTAGTGCTGGCCGGAGAGAAGCAGTCCTCGTTTGGGGCTAATTAACACTTAGATGCAAACAGTGCTTTTCTTATTAATCCAGCATGTTTGCAGGTGTGAATGTATGTGTGTGTGTGTGTGTGTGTGTGTATATGTGCGTGTGTGTGTGTGCATGTGTTCCTGCTGAGCCCCTGTCTTTCCATCAGCATATACAAAAGCACCAATATAACACACTGTCTGTGCATAAATCCTGTGTGGATTCCTTGTTTAGTGGTTTTCTGCAACACACTGAATGCTCAGTCTCCTTACAATCCTGACCACAGTCTCCTTACAATCCTGGCCACAGTCTCCTTACAATCCTGGCCACAGTCTCCTTACAATCCTGACCACAGTC
>JAOYMR010000013.1:8683052-8712449 GCA_025802075.1 Tenebrosternarchus preto | reverse complement strand
GTTCAGTTGAGAACGTCTGTGATGTTATGTATCAATCCATCTGATGTCACCAAGCAGATCTGAGTTCAGTTGAGAACCTCTGTGATGTTATGTATCAATCCATCTGATGTCACCAAGCAGATCTGAGTTCAGTTGAGAACGTCTGTGATGTTATGTATCAATCCATCTGATGTTACCAAGCAGCTTCCCAGACTGTCTAGGAGCTTAGTGATGACCTGATCCAGGTCCAGGAGGAGATCCCTCACTGATGTCCTGATCCAGGTCTGGGAGGAGATCCCTCAATCCAGGTCTGGGAGGAGATCCCTCACTGATGTCCTGATCCAGGTCTGGGAGGAGATCCCCACCAAACACATTACCGCTGGGCCAAGCACACTACTGAGTCAGATGATGAGATTAAATTCCCACAGATTGGATCAAACTGGATCATTTCCGGCGTGATTTTGAATCCAGTCCACAGTGGGTTGATGCTTCTGGTTTTCATTGACCATTATTACATCATTGTGTTCTCAGCTATTTTATATCAGTAATGATTTACAACTTGAATATTTGGATCATAGAGATCCAGTATGTGAGTTAAGTGTTCCCTTGTGGATATACAACAGAGGCATCTAAAGCATTAAAGCTAACTCTGTTATAGCAGACCCTTGGCATACGGTTCTTTGATTCTGCTCAGAAAAAGGAAAACGAATTCACCTGGAATATGGATTAAATTCAAAGCATGAGGCTTTTTTTTTTTCATATGTTACACTGCAAAATGGTGGAGTTGTAATTCCACCGAGCAAAAATTACATAGAGACATGGCAACAACATTCCAAACGTTTACAACTGGCAGTG
Organism: Tenebrosternarchus preto; assembly: GCA_025802075.1. NCBI lineage: Eukaryota > Metazoa > Chordata > Actinopteri > Gymnotiformes > Apteronotidae > Tenebrosternarchus > Tenebrosternarchus preto. Next base: position 8,711,615 of record JAOYMR010000013.1, on the reverse strand, counting down.
CAATCATGTCCCTAGAGATCCTCTATTAAAGGCAAGCTGGTAACATGACAGACACGAACACACACACACACACATACACTTGCTGTTTTCATTGACCCTACAGACTATGTTATTCAAACACACATCTGCTGTGTGTACTTCTCCAGTTCTGGCTTCTGTTCACAGGGCTGAAAAGCCGTGTCGAAGCTGCCTCTCTCTCCCTGTGAGCGCTGCAGCTACAGTGAGTCACTTGTCGGACGCTGTGAAGAGCTTGTGCATGAGTGGCTGTTAATGTTTGTTTTTAGGTTTTTAATGTTTTTCCTCCATAAGAGAACGTGCACTGTTCCACAGCCCAACACACTACCACTTCTTCCCTCTCTCTCCATCACACACACACACACACCAAATCACTCCCACCCCCATTACACCCCTTCTAAGCCCCACGCACGCACACACACACACACACACACCTGTGTGTATCAGACCTGTGTGTGTGTGCAGCTGCTCTCTTCCCCTTTCCAGTAAAGCCTTTCACTTGTTTCTCTCCTTCCCCTTTTTCCTGCCTGTTACAGCAGTCAACACTCACTGCACTGATACAGCCACCTTCTACACACTCTCCCTCCAACCCCCACCCACACACACACACACTTACTCTCCCTCCAACCCCCACCCACACACACCCACACACACACACTCACACACCCACACACATACACTCACACACAGTGAGCAGTAATACTGGACAGTAATTTTAAGAATATCTTTCCATTAGGGCATATAACACCAATATTTGGTTTGGCCCATAGCAGTACTAGTCTACAGGACCAAGCCTAGGCCTTTTTTTCTCACAGGGGCATTATGTGTGTGTGTGTGTGTGTGTGTGTGTGTGTGTGTGTGTGTGTGTTTGTGTGTGTACAGTATGAGTGTGTGTGAGTGTGTGTTTGTGTGTGTGTACAGTATGAGTGTGTGTGTGTGTATGAGTGTGTGTGAGTCTGTTTGTGTGTGTGTGTGTGTATGAGTGTGTGTGAGTGCGTGGTTGTGCGTGTGTGTGTTTGTATGTGTGTGTTCTTTCTCACTGAGACTGAGGACAGAAGACGGCAAAAAGGGTTCAGGCTGGACTTGAGTACCAGTATAAGAATAAGTGCCTGTATTAATAATTTTTTTCAGTGCAGGATGGCTGTTCCCAGAGCAGCCTTGCTGTTACACCCCTACTGTGGGTGAAAGCACACATGAGCAGAAGGCTGATCCTGAGTCAGACCACTGCAATGTTTTAGCAGAAGTGGACGAAGGTTGAGCCACTCTCTCCCAGCTTTAAATACAAGCTGCCCATGGACAAGATGACCCGCAAGTCACCACAGACAGACCACAGGCAGCAAGAACATTTTGCTGTAGACCTACACCGTCACCATCTACAACAGCTGATTTCAACACACACGGCCCCTTCTTGTCCTGAGGGCGGGACTCTGCACCTGAGTTTTTCCCAATTCAAATAACACCTGAACACTCAGTGTTTAACGACCACCAGCACCACCATTCGTCCAAAGTCTCCACGGGAAGCAGCTCCAGGGGCCACAAAAGGGCAATGATAGAAAAAGCATGAAAGTGCTGTGTCAGGAATCCAGAGCAGACGCTTCATTTAGGGACTCAGTCATGGTCTCATAACAGTGAGAGGCAGAGGAGACACTCGTTAAGCGGAAACAAAACACTCGGGCAGGGTTGAGAGCAAACAGCCTTCAACCCAAACCGCATAATGTCCCATAATAAAGACGTATTTATTCAAGTCTGCTGCCTTCCCCCGACCAAGGCTAGCATTAGCAACTGACTCAACATGGACGCCATGCTCGGTTGTTTTTCAAGGCGTCACTGGCTGGCTTGAGCTGGGCGGTGTTGACAACCAGCCATAGCAAATAAAAAAAAAAAGGTTCTTTCATTTACTGGGGCACTGTGTACACACACAGTTTTCTCTCTCACACACATACACACGTGCACTACACACTAAGGAACTTGTATTCAGTCGTCTCTTGGGAATTACGTTTTAGAACCTCCAGGCTTAGTCTAGCAAAGTCAAATATCGTAGGGTCGATTCTTAAAAAGGGAACATGACCATAACAAGACGTATCATTAAAACAGTGCCATTTCCTTCTGATAATAAGCAAAACATTCTTCTGCAGCTCGTGTGCAGACACGCCGAGCTTTTCTTTCCGCTTAGTACCTGCACAAACGTCCTTCGTGCACAAAGCGAGGTGCGTTTGGGCTCGCATCCAGCCTGTGCTCAGATCAGACCTTCGTGTCGGTGGTGCCCAGTGAGCGTGGCATGGCGTGGCGTGTTCAGGGTGTGGCTTTGCAGGTTCTTTCTCAAGACTTCCCCTCCAAAAAGCTCTCAGTTCTCGGTTTTCCCCTCTCAGTCAGGGATGGTCACCTGTTTTTTTGATTAGGGCTTTGCTGACTTCTCCACTGTCTTTCTTTCAAAAACTAAGGTAGCAGGTGCAATTCTGCCCAAGAAGGACTCAAAACACCCCTCTCAATATGATTAAGGACTGGATCGAGTTCGTCCGCAGTACCGTCAGCAGTGTTCTGCAGACGAACTCTGGGATGAGCTCCGCGCTTTTCCGAGCAGGTGGCCCTCTTTGTTCCTGATGAGGCGCCTGGGCGTAAGAAGGTTCCATGTCGGGAACTTTCGATTTTAGTAACCGAAGTTGTTTACCACAGTGATAATGTGGTTCCTGAGATCAAAATGTAAACATCGTGAAAACATCTGGAAAAACCCAGCAAATGTTTTTGAAGCACGCTAAAAAAGGAAGCGGGGCCACTTCCCCGTTTGAGATGAGTGCGCAAGAACCAAGAGCTGTGACAGGCAGACGGCAAGAGTGTTGAACCTGAAAAGCTACTCTGAATATTTCACCAGATTACCATTTGAACCAAGTAAGAGCAGTAGCCCAGTAGCACAGATATGATAAATGTGAACTTTCAAGGGAGAAGCCAGCCGTTCTGAGGCTGTTAGACACCACAGAGTTTAAAATAAATAAATAAATAAATAAAAAATAGATTGGAACTGACCGTCCACAGCCACAGGTCAGATTAGTGGAGTGCATTTCCGTTTACATGTTAACCAGACTCAACTTTAAGGCCAAAATGCAAATATGGCTTTAACTTGTACATGTACGATATAATTTTAGCAAATATGTTTACTGTAAACATTGCACCCCTTTGAATATGTTTTCCTACCCTAACGAGCAACATCGGCGTTGGCTTTTTGAAAGATGCTTTTTAGTGGAGGAGTGGATTCATGAAAAGAAAAAAAAAAAAATTGTATATGAGGTTAAAGACGAGGTGGAGTAGAGTAAGAACATTTCCTTCCTTCCTGCTCTGTGGCTGGGTGCAGTGAGAGCAGATCTAACATGTGATCTGTCTCTCTGATGGTAACAGCAGCAGAGGAAGAACCAACCGAGAGAGCAGACATGTTGAACATAGTGCTTGCCTTTCGCTCAGCGTTCCAAATGCCTTTCTTAAAGGTCACATGAGAATGTTGCTAAATTATTAGCAGGTACTTATTCGTTGAAGACGCTGCCCTGAAAAATGAAACGCTACTGAAAAAAAAAAAAACAACAACTCACAGCTTATTTAACTAAATCCATCTCAAAACCCAGTTCTGTGAGCTGCAGCATACAGGGTGCCCTGTTGCTCTGCGGTCTGCTGTGTTTGTGTGTGTGTGTGTGTGTGTGTGTCGGTCATAAGCGATGACCTGTCATTTTCATTCTGACTAATAGCTTCCTCTTGTCGCCACGGCCTGGGTCCGGGTGATGCGTGTGAGCACGTGCCAGGAGGCTCACGCAGCAGAGCCCCTCACGCACTCTCTCATAATGTCCTGATGATGATCACAGTTTTCTGTTTTCTCCTTCCCTTGATGGTCTCCCTTGTCTCCCCTTATAACTGCCTCCCTGATGGCCAATTACAGAATTCTTAATTAAAGGCGCTCTAATGTGAAAACACAAATACTCACCCTGACCATATATACACAGATATCAGTGACCCCACATGACCCCCACTCATGCTGTGGACTGGGGGGGTTACTGAAAGAACTGCTGCAGTGGAATTGTTTTTAGGAATAATTAAAATACTATATCAAATTGAATTATTTTCAAGAATAATTGCAATATACTATCTTCAGGAATAATCGCAATATATTGTTTTCAGGAATAATTGTAATATTTCATATGAATTATTTTTAAAAATACACTATAACAATATATTACCAATCACCCCCTTTTCTCTCTCTAACTCTCTACTACCTAATATATTGTTCATAAAGACAGATGCATATCAGAACAATAAAAATAAAGAAATGAATGTGGACAGCACAATCACTCAGAGGACAATACGGTGATGTAGGACAATTCGTTTGTCTCGTTTAGCCACAGCAACAACACAAAGAGTGTCAGACGTGCTGAAGGTGACCAGCGATGTTCTCCAGTATCACCACCCTAGCAAAGACTTCAGGAGCACACACACACACACACACACACACACACACACACACACAAAAACAGATCTTCTGTATTGCTCTCGAAAACTTCACACTGCTGACTGCTTCTCTAAAAAGAACTTAAATAGCTGGTGCGTGTGTTTGTCCTGTCATTAGAGAACTGAAACAGCTTTGGTCATCAACTATGAACAGTGTGATTTGCACACATGTGACTGTGTGACTGGATGCACCGCTTTTTTTAAAAACAAAAACATGTTTTCAGTTCGGTCCACAAAATGCTGAAACTAGAAAAAAAAACAAAACTCAATCTCCACCTTAAACTTTTCCCCACCTGCAATTTCCCATGATCTAAAGCTCAGGACGTCCAGAATAGTGAGGGAAAAAAACTCACTTTTAAAAAAAATATATTCATATTTGTTTGCTCAAGCAAGCCTGAGCAAACAAACAACCCAGATAACAGATAACTTGAAGTGTAGCCGCTAATCCCCAGAGACATCGCTGTTTATTCGGTCTGCTTAAGTGAAAACAGAACCTGACATTTAGACAGTGACGCGCTATTCCTGACTTGTAACTACAGTTTCAGGATCACGTCTTGCTGAAGATCCGGGAGCGGATGTGGTGCGTTTTTCTCCAACATGCTCACTCCTGGCTGCTGTGGGCGCTGTGCCAGGATTCCTGAGTTTTACGCATCTTCCAGGAAAACATAACTTTAAAACAAAAACTAGCCTGGTCATGGACAACCCTGTACTGTAGTGTCTGCTATCTGTATTTTACCATCTGAAAAAGAATGTGTGAATGTAAATTGTTTTTATTTGTTATTGAACTTATCAATAATGCTGATTAGTTGTCGCAGCTCTAATGCATACATTATGAATTGTTTTACTATGGACATGCACAGAATATATACTGTAAAGTTTGGAATTATAAGACACTTTCAGTGTCTTTCAGTGTCTTTGGCTGTATTCCAAATGCATTTAACAAACACACAAATAAATAAAGTCCTCCAAAATATTTATGTTCGCTAAATGCCAATCTCATTCCTAGATAATTACAATGTGCCAGGAGTTCGCTCCCTCACCCACACAAGTGCCGTCAGTCATCCCCTAGGCCACAGTGTCGCAGAACAGCATTATGGGAGAGCGAAAACAGGTGAGAAAGGAGGCCAATGTGAGAGCTGGGTTCGGGGGGGGGGGGGCGTGAACCTCTAGTCCTGCTGATTTAGAAAGTAAGCAGCATTTACATCAGTGCTTTAGCCATCAGAGAACAAGTCTTTGAGCACAGATGTTCTATGTGAGTGTGTGTGGGGGGGGGATTTTTCATTCTTTCTTTCATTTCTTTTTTGTCCTCTTTCACGACAGCGCGGAGGTGGTGTGTTTCTTTTCGTCTCTCTTCTCTGAGAGTCTTGGTCTCCTTGACTTGAAACTGTGGTTTGCAGCTTCTCTGAATCCCTTCCACTGCACTCCCGTCTCTTCCCTAGCGCAGCCGGTGGTTCGTTCATGCCGAGGTTTAAAACTGCTGTATATCGCTCCTCGGAGCGGCGGAGAGGGAGGTGGTGGAGTGGTAGAGGAGGGGAGGGTGGAGGGGAGAGCAGGTTTGAGGGGGACGTGGCGGAGGGGAGGGTGGAGGTCGCCTGCTTCAGCACACCGCACCTCCCTGCGACAAAAACCGCATCGTCCTCGGCAACCGAGCTCTGCACAACACCTAGCACAGCACAGGTCCTCTTAAAGCTTCAATCGAAGCGGAGCGCGGCGACGGCCTTTCTCTCGCTTCAAACGGAATGAGTGACGCCCAGTAAATATTCGCCCACCTGGATTCGACGGGAGATGAGAGGAGAAAAAAACTAAGCCATGCCCTTTGAAGCGTTCCCCTGCCCTCCCAAACTGAAAAGAGCTTCAACAATGGAGCTGCTTCACTTCTGGAAGTAAAATAATGGCGTTATAATGAATAACTTCAAACAGCTTCACCCAGTCTTGTTTATAAGAGTGTAGAGGTTTTGGCTGTGGACTGGACTGTTCAGGTATGACTTTAAGTCTAAGAAGCTTTACAACGTGAAATATAGCATGTAACAACTCTAAACTATGGACTGGAACCCAGTGCAGATTAAACTGTGAAATGCATACTATTAGATGTAATTCATCTTTCACACACCTGATTGTAACTTGGATTATTTAGATTCGTTGTGTATTCTATTTGTATTACATTGTCCAGCATGTAATCTGTAATCTGGCAAATCAAGCAGCAAACAGCCTGTGTGTCCTGCCCAAGTCACCAGCACCATGGCGGGATACTCTGGTCCCAGCGGAACCATCCTGAGCACCACGGGCAGGATATCCCGGTCCCAGCAGAACCACCGAGCCCGACTCCACTCGCACCAAACGGCCGCACGCGTATCCACACGGCTGCTCCGACCCCACCCGACTCCTCCCTGGGCCACACGCCTCGGCACCAAACTATTAACAGAGCGAGTGAAGAGCGCGGTGGCCGTGTGACTCTGACTGACCATCACCAAAGCTCTTTGGCCAATGGAAACCACGTTGCCTCATTTTAGGGCAGATACAGGCAACCCTGCAGACCCTGGTCCATATTCTCCTGCAAGAGCAAACCTAGTTTAACTCATAGGGTTAATTAGCAGGTTTAGTGTGTGCTGGAAAAGAGGAATCAACAGATGAGTCGGACTGCGCCCCCTTCTGGACAGGATTGGACACCCCTGTTCTGCAGTGAGTCTAAAATTACTCGTGCAGGAATAATTAAGATGAAGTTTAATAAGACTGGGCTTTACAGTGCTTAATCTTTGTGTTCTGCTGACTCACCTGGAAAACAAAGTTAAAAAAAATATCAAAACTTATCTATTTTAAAACAAAAAATTTGCTTTCTTAATGACAAGACCTATAACAAAGCAATAAAGCACTCGTCAAAAAAAACCAAAACAAAAAACACTCAGCACCATGTCTTGTGATGTATTAACCGCTCTCATGGACCGTAACGAGTAAACCGACTCCCACATTCTCTCACTCTGCCCTGTGTGTCATTCCGTTACATTGCACGTCTCTACAGGTCATTTCAACACACACATCGTTTTGAAAGAGCAGACTTCATTTATAGCATCCTCTCTGAGTCACTGCGAGGGGACTTTTGAAATGCAGTTACCATCAAGTAAAATGTTTCTTCCGAGAAGAAAATCCGGAGCTGCAGGCACTTCACAGTCCCGCTGTAATCACCTGCTACAATGTTTTTGTCCGCCCAGAGACATTTAATACCAATTCTGTACATCAGTGTACATAAGCCAGTACGACACGTGTTTTCGTGAAATCAACTCACAGCAACAGGTACGTCGACGACTCCGCGACGTGCTGCAAAACGTCTGGCATGATCGATAACAGTAAATAAACGTGCACTTACACAAAAGCGTGATAGATGAATGCCCAGGACCGGGGTCTTTCCAGTACGTTATACAAGTAGTTCTGTAGCCTTCGGTAACGCACATTTCTTCGGCTACTTTGCGCGCCATAAGCCAAAGGTTTCCCAAGCAGGCTGAGGCGGGCGCCTTGCTTTCTTCCTTGGTTCTCCGTACCTGAGCCCGACCGCGAGGCGTACAGCAAGCCATCACCTGCACGTAAAGAATTGTTCATCATCCTGCCACCGGACTCCACATCCTTCAACCCGTAACCTTCGAAGCGGTGTCCTGGCGAAGTCTTCATCCAGAGGCCAGAGCCGCCTTCGTCTCCGCTGTGGTTCCGCGGCATGGCATAACCCCAGCCGGCTGAAAGCGCGCTGCTTTATGCACGTGTGTCATGCGTCCAATTATATCACGGTTCCATACGATGCGACCGCTCCGAATGGAAATGGGTTAACATGGATAGAGTTTCTCACGAGAAAACAATGTAATAATCGGTTTAATTATCTAATGAAAAGTTATCTCAGTTCTCAGATGCTTTTATGCTCGTTCAGCTGCTCACAAAAAAACGGCGTGCACTACAGAAACGAACGAAGTCGTGTCAGTCACACCACTTCAGTCGCACTGAACTACCGTTGTCTCCTTCTTCTGCAGTTAGACAGTGTTGATGAAATCCAGCGCACTTCTCATATCTCGTGTAGCTTTATGAGTCTGCGTAGCCTTGCGCACAGGAAACCGACGGTATCTTATAATCTCCCAGTCCAACTACTTAACAGCAAATACATCGGCTTCTTATTTCCGCTGCGAATCAAAATCGAAAGAAATTGTTCAGAATTGCCTTCAGAGACTTTAAGAAATGTATTACTGCAGACGAATATTTACATATTAAAATCCTTATTTAAATAGACTTCCAGTTCATTGCGAAAATCATATCCCTATAAAATACACTTCCAATATGCTAGCTATGATTGAAATTTGCTAGCTAATAATTCCCAGTAAATTAGCGAACAGAAAACATAGCCTAAAGCAAAAAATTAAAAATTCTCACAATAGACTTCACACAACGTGAAAACAATACCTCAACACGACTCCTCGTGCCCAGCTGTTTTCAGCGCAGCCCGGTTACTGTCACAAAACCCATGTGACCGTACCCGAAATAAATGTTTCATGTGTGGGCATGCTAGAACGTCTCTACAATTTAACGGGAATCTCATTAGTCATATTTGAAATTACTATTAACTATTTTATCTCCGCTGTAATTGGAGTTTCTGTTGAATTTACCATGATGCTTGTAATAGCATATTTTGAACATTAATGGACTTGGAAATAAAGAAATCTAATTGAAATTTAATTGAAAAAAAAAAACCTTATATAACCATTGGAACCAGGTAGCTGATTCACAAAATAAGTCATGTGCAGTTTAATTTGTTTAATATACAGGCACGCGCGTGCACACATTCACAAACGCGCGCACACATTCACACACACCCACACACACTCACTGGGAATACGACATATTAAGCGGTGTGCTTACATCGCATCTACAACTCAACAAAACGTCGTATCTTATAGTAAACTGCATTTTAAAGTCAAGGTTTCACGATAGGCCTATCTACAAAGTCTGAAATCGGAAAGAGGTTATATATAAGGTAAATTAAAGTTGCATTGAATTACATAGCACTCTTCTGACAGGCTACATTCAACAGCGATATTACCAACATATACCAGGCACCTTCAATAACTGGCCATTTTGAAGTATTTGTAGTTAAGGTTCTTTTTGGTCATATTTGAGGTGCATTTTGCCTGTCTGTTTTCAGTTTGCTAGTTATTCTCTGCCCCACTCATTATTCTCACTTTCTAACCACAGGACCGCTGCTGACCACCTGATCTATCACTTAATGTTATTTGGGTGGCAGACAAATGTCATCAGGAAAGAAACGGTGACATGGTACTACACGGTAAAAGAGTAGTGACGCTGACATGGTACTACACGGTAAAAGTAGTGACGCTGACATGGTTACACGGTAAAACAGTAGTGACGTGACAAGGTAGTATATGGTAAAAGCTGTGACACTGACGTGTTTACAAGATAAAAGAGCAGTAACGTTGACATGGTAACACGGTAACGATGCAGTGACGCTGTGACTGCAGTTTTCCGTCCATGTCGCTGATGAGTCTGTCGCCCAAAAGCTGTTCAGACAACAACATACATGTGGTCAAAAAATGTTCACTCACAAAGAGCTTCAGGAAGAATAACACAAGTTGTGTGTGTCTGAAGTTTTGCACAGAAGGTAAAGGCTAATGTCCCTAACAAATAACGGAAGACTTTTCTCACCCACAAAGTCTTTTCCATACATACATGCTTGCTTACATGCTTGCTTCAAATGACATTATTAACTTGAAAACTAAATCTCATTTTAAATAAACCAATAAGTCATATTGTAACAATATGGGTAAATCTGCGTAGCATTACCAAAGAACTGGAAATGGTGTACAGGAAGTGTCTGAAGATTTGTGCATGTATTTATGGAAAAGATTTTGGAGGTGGTAGATTTACATTATTTGTTAGTTACATTAGCCTCTTAAATCCATGCAAATATGGCAAAGTAAACACTGACCACCAAGTATGTCTAGGCAGTCTGAGTATATTTTGGACATGTGAAAAATCACTTAACTCTGAATTTTTGGCAAGCTGCACCTTTAAATGTGACAAACAAATTTCACTCCACATTTATGCGATAACAAATAACATGTATTATCTACCAGGTAAGGAATAGTAAAAGTTAAGAGTGATGTATTTCCATCTTCATGAAAACAGTGTGATTCTACAAACTGTTTACATTTGCTGTGTGATGTACCATCACATCAAGCTCAACCATACGTCCTGCTCGATGTGAATAAACACTCTTTGTCTGTGGTCAGGATTTCAGTTCAAAACCACTGCAGAATACACACCACCTCCTTTAAAGCAGCCAATGAGGAATGTTGTCATTAGCATACAAAATAAACACTCATTGGAGAAAATTACAGGTAGGAGCACAAAACACAGGGTGCTTTTTAGGGTTACCTATTACAGATGCCTTTAAAGAGCACAAAGAAATAGGTTACATTGTGACATAAGAGTGAAATAGGTTACATTGTGACATAAGAGTGAAATAGGTTACATTGTGACATAAGAGCAAAATAGAGCTTTTAAGTTTAACTTAAGTGGTGCTGGATAACTTCACAGAGCACAACTGCTAATGTACCATCACTTTTGGTCTTTCAGAAGTAAATGAAAGGTTGAACCAGGTATTCTCTTTCACATTTGAGTTCACTCACAAGCACATGTGAAAGAGAGGTGCCATGTACATATCACATTTCCCTGGGTATAGAAACTTTCCTCTACTAGAAAACCTTTACTCCACTATGTAATATGTGTTTACTGCATGTTACCTCACCTATCGCACTGCTTGAAACTGTGTTATTACTCTGGCCTTTATGGCCATTTCCTGTTAATTGATGACCAATTTCCTGGACGCGGTTCATCGGCTGGCTGGGCCTCTGCGCAGTTGCGTCTGGTGTCAGGCGTCAGGCACTCTGTCTGTGCTGTGTTGAGATGAGCGCTAATCGAACGTTAATTGGCCACATTAGGATCAAAATGACTCCTTGTATCACATTCACCCTGGTTCATTGGACGCTAAAAATAGCAATCGCAGACTGCACCATCTGCCTCTGTAACGGGGGCCTAAAGAGAATCGGAAAACAAACTTTTTAAGACTGACTGGAGGCAAGAAAGACCTGGAGAAGTTGGCCAGTCCTGGATAGGCAATGACATGGTACATGTCAGAGACAGGGCAGAGAGTTTGAAAAGACTGACTTGTTAATATTTTGATGCTGTTCCATACTGACAGCCCGCGGTGTGTACTGTGTGTAGAACCGCAGGCCTTTCACTGAGTGTAATGTGGGATGAACGTATGAAAGCAAGATACCATGCACTGCTCTGTGATGCTGGCACACTGCAGGCTAGCAGGAGACAGTCCAGAAGCGCGGGTCCGTAGCCACAGCATTGTGGACCTGCTGCTCTCTGCCAGCGACCACATTTCCATCCCACTGCCTCGGAAAACTACAAGATATATTTGGATACAGCACACGGAGGCGCACCTGTTTGTTGAAGTCTACGACCATAATTTGAAACTGGACTGTTATGATTGAGTAAATTCATCATGGTTAGCCCAGAGGAGTTGAAGCTTCTAATCACAGACACCAGTTTTAAAAGAGCACCTTCTCATGTGGGGTAGATGGTTGTAAAACTCGTGGTCTTGGTGCTCTAAACACACCAAGAGAAGGGCTTGACAGTTGTAGCAGTTGGTCTTACTGAATGTAAAATATTGAGCTATGCAGTAGAACTCTTGAGCTTTGAGAATCCTGAGACCTAGTGATTATCTAAAATACATCCCAACAGAAGTCTGCCCTCTACTGGTGGCTACAGTGGAAGAAAATGAATCAGATATGGACAGGTAAAATACAATTAATGGCATGTGGTTTTTCTAACATTTAGTTGTCCACAAAGGGTAAAATATAAACATACACAATGTCTATACCCACACAAGGCACACATTATATATCTCTTTTATTCCACAGCCAGAACAAGAGACACATAGATAGATAGATAGATAGATAGACAGATAGACAGATTGAGAGAGAAAGAGAGAGAGAGAGGGAGACAGACAGAGACAGAGAGAGAATGAATCTTGAAACGAAACACTCCCCTGCTGGTCATTTTGCAGTTATTACTGTTTTGCAGATTAACTGTAATGATGGTGATGAGTGAGGATTCCTCTGGGCTTTAGACTCAGCTCTGGTCATGGGAAGGGATTCAAGAATAACCATTTGAACAGACTGGCTTCACCTTTTGCTATTTTCTAATCTCCATTTTCCTACTGAGATATCAACTAGAAACCTCTTGAACCAGAAACAGAGTGTAGAAATGAAAAGGGCCAGAAAGCACTATTTAAATATCACATTTATATTGTAACTAATTGTTTCTGTGATGACAGTTTCATGCAAAATAGTTACTCACCATTTATTCAAGAATCTGGAGAAACAGACCAATTAAAAGTATGAACAATAAAAAAATTTCTTCCACACACTTTTTTATTTGGAAATAATAAAAATGAACTCTTTTTTAATATAAAACATACACATCATTTGAGCCACATCTTTATACAAACAAAAATGTTGTAAGTGAATACTTCTTATTTAACCTATTAATTCTCGACTCAGTGGAACACATACTGCAAGTTGTAAACAATCAGCTTTTTTGTTTTTTATTCTCTATCCAATAATACTGATAAAATAATTGAAAAACCAATCTCACATAAAAAGAAAACTATCTATGTTATTTTTCCCCCATCAGACCTAAGCTGAGATAGACTTGGATTTAAAGCACAGAGATGGAGATGTTCTGGCTATTTGACTCTGCACCAAAGTCACTCAAGCCTGCTGTGGTGAGATGGTATTGGAGGATTCAGATGGAGGTGTCTTGACCTGGCGCTGCCCAATAAGAAAGTTCAGCTCAGTAGCCCCTCCTACTGGGTTGTTCTCTCCCAAAAAATAAATCCTTGGCCTCTTTTGTAAATATGGCTTAACCACATGGTTATTTCATATTTACAATATGTTTTGTCTAAGTCACATATGATGTTAGGTCACTAAATATGTCTGTGTGCATCTGTGTATATCTGTATATATATATATATATATATACACACACACATAGATGTATTCTAATTCTGTATAGCTTTATAGGATTCTTTATACATTTTATTGATTTCTGTCTCTTGGAGGTAAAATATGATTTAACATATTTGATATAGTAAGATATTTATGATCTTGTATTATAGTACAGAGCACGTATTTCTCCAGAGGGTTAGAAAAGACAAACAGATGTGGGAAATAAAAATTATATATATATATAAACGAAACACTGCCAGAATGGGGTAAGAGGATGTTTTTTTAGCTGATCTTCTACCAGTGAGTGTGAATGGCTTTAGTTTCTTAGTTTTTCTCTTTATAATCAAGTACAAGCAAACTGTACAAGTACATGCAACAAACAAGCCGTCCTACCTTATGTGGAACTAACACACGTATCTATTTCTGCAGGGCTTTTTTCTGCTGTCTGTTTTACAAAAATGAGCATGCAGCTTGGAAGAGTTCGGAGTCATGCTGCTTCGCCCCTCTGATTGGAGGAGGGACCATTGGCCTGACAGCGGATTGGTGCTTGTGTCAGAAACGGCAAAATCAATGGGTGGAACTAGCTTCAAGTTGATCGTCTTTCTTAAAAAAACAACGAAAATGAAATAATATGGGAGGGAAAACGAATTCATTAGATGCTTTCCGTTTTTTATTTAGCCGTTGTTTCTTCTAAAATGTAAACGTTTTTTCAAAGTAACGCTTGTGCTTGTAAAACGAAGGAGACCACATTTTTTAAATTCCTATACATGCGTCGGAAGTGGAACGCAGTGCGAGTTAAGACTTCGAAGTTGCAAAGGGCAGATATCAGAGGTGCATGTTTCATTTTTCACATCATTGTTTCTCTATATTTGGCAAATTCATATTTTATTTACACCCTTAAAACTACCAGGAACTGCAAATTCAGTTTTAGATTGCAAGGTCCTATGGCTGAAAGTCTTATTTTACGCAACAACAAAGATTTTCTTTCAACAGCGTTGGTACATAGAACCCAGCTGTTGGCAGTACTCCTGAGAAGGGAATATCCGTATCGAAAAGTTGTTTCTCTTATGTTTACAGTGCACCACCTCACGCATTCTATAACATCCTTGACTTTGACATCCTGATCCTTGACTTTTAGATATAAGATTTAGAAAGATATGGTGTAACTTTGACAGCTGTTGCTTTTGTTAGACCAGTGGCACTGGTCAGGGAATGCGAACACCAAAAACACTAATTGCTCTCAGAACGGAAGGCGCGTGGTGTCCACATTGGCAAAGTACAAACACTAGTCTTCACATCCTCCACGTTAGCGTTTTTGGGTGACATATTCCTATCAGTCTGGGTTATATATTCCTTTCAATCTATTACACACATTATAAATTTGGTTCGCGCGTTCCTTTCAAACTATTAGACACATTAGCACGTTTGGCTAACGTATTCCTTTCAAGCGGTTAGACAGGTTAGCATGTGTCTCACCTACTCCTTTCTGTTAGATGTTAGCGTTTTTTGGTGCATTTCTTTCAAACTGGCAAACGTGCCTTTCTGGAACTCTCTGCCTCTTAGGACTGCAAACCTTTGACAAATGGTAACGTGTGGCTGTCACCACAGATCAACCATAGGTAGTCAGGAAGGGCTAAAAATGTCAGAGCAGATGATGTCGCACTTCTCGTGGTATGATAGAAAACTGTATCACAAACTGACTGAATAAAAAAATACTACAGGAGACACAAAGTAGTCGATGCAGTCATAAAGGTGCTTTTGTTGTAGACACTTTTCTTCCAGTAATTTTTTTTTGTCTTATTCATCATTTCACCATGCATACAGTATGTTAGACAACAAAGATCCCATTAAAACTGTGCAAAAAAGATTAAACGAACACAGAGAAAAAATATTCTGCAGACCATGGCCTTCCACAGCTGTGGTAAACATATGGAAAACAGGAGCTTCCAAAAAACACAGACCATCTTATTGTCCTTGAGGTTTAGGCACCAAGAAAAGGTCCTGCATGCCCACATGATGTCTCCAGGGGGTGATCTGCTCCTCTCATGATTTTTGACTTTTCATGTTTACCATACAGGCTTTACAGAGAATATCCTTTTATATTTAGACCCCACAATCCCTTGGTTAAAGGTTGTATTTTTTTCTTTTTGAGGGATTGAGACATTCTAATGTTAAAATGTATCCAGTGTTTCATTAACAATGATTTGACTGAAAAAACCCCTGCTTCAGGTACAGTGTGCTCTCTGAATCACATTTAATTAGCACATTCCATAAGCACTAATCTGTGTGTAGGCGATTTCATTGTGACCAAACAAAATGGGCAGAATGTACAGGTGTTTTTTTCTTACATACACGCACACACACGAGAGAGAGAGAAAAAAACAATACGAACCCAACATAAGCGACAGGAGTGATTGTCAGGTTTCATCAAAGCTTTCTTGTGGGGGTTTTTTCTCATCGCATTTTCTGTCTGCCTGTGATTGTTGCCCTGCAGGTTCCTCAGTGGCGTGTTTCTCTCGTTGTATGGAGTGTGCTTTGAACATTAGTCCTCTATGGTCGAAGAGCTCCAGGGCCTGGAGAACTGTCCAAAGATGTCTGAGAAGCACGCCGAGTCAACGTGGCCAGTGTGGGGTCCACTAAGGAGGAGGGCGGGAACAGTTTGTACCAGCCAATCACATTGCTGGCCAGGTCCAGCTCCTCTAGTAGGATTTGTGCTACTCCCATGAAAGATTTGTGGTCCATTCGTCCATAGTCTCCCCAGACAATCACCTATCACAAAGATAATATACTAAGATAACTTTTACCAAATTAATTCTTAGAAATCGCAAAACTAGATAAAGTAATGTAATTCAGTATAGCAAAAGTCAAAAGCAATTAAATACCCTTTGTACATGCTCTGTAGATGAAAAAAACTCAGGGCTTTTTTTCATCTGAGCCAATCCCTGAGCCACTCAGGGCTCTTTTACTCCTGATGTGCCCAATAGCACACAAAAGGTAGAAAAGCAACATCTCTCACCTGTAAGACTTTACCCTGTGGGCTCTCTTCAAACTGCAGGGTCTGCTGATACAGGGGGTCAAGTGTTTTCCGCGCAATCTTTGTTTTCTTTTTAGCTACGTACGTCCCATTGTGTAGCAGGTACACCTTAACATAGGGAGCTGGGAGACCATCAAAGAAAGGGTTAAAGCTCCACATATAACTGTAACATTTCTACATTGTGTAGCAGGTACACCTTAACATAGGGAGCTGGGAGAACATCAAAGAAAGGGTTAAAGCTCCAGGGTTAAAGATTAATTTCTGTAATGAGGTAGAGCTCATTTGGGGTGGTTCTGTAGAAAATCATGACAGAAATAGTTTTGCCTGGTGTTAAAGGGTCCCCTGAACTCTTATGTTAAATTATAACTTACCTGCTGTAGACACATGTCATAGGAACTGGTATAAAATAAGGATTTATGCTTGAATTCTTATAGATTTTTAAAAATTTTCATATTCATGTTTTTAATGTAAGTGAATGCGGTGTTGTACAGGGAGCACATCAGCGCCACCATGTGGCGGAGTGGAGAGGTCCGGGGGACTGACCAGGTAGCGATTTGGAGCCCGGTTTCTGAACAAGGCCCCGAGCGCGGATCACCTCCACCTCCAGCTGGCCCTTCCGATTCACCATTCCGATCTGGATATCTCCTGCACAGCACAGGAGGCCACAAGAAGCATGACACACAGGGCACGTAGAACCTCAGAGAACCACCAGGAACCGCACGTAGAACCACCAAGAACCTCAGCTCCAAAGCAGCATCTACATTTACTTTTTCCATTTCCATTTCTTCCAAACATTTTATAAACAACAAGTCACAGGTTATACATTATAGCCTTTGGATCTACGGTGGATTTTAGAATATGTTCAAACCCTGTGGTTGTATAACATACAGTGGCATCCAGAGTGACAAACTCTAATCTGTGAAATATCAGAAGGCAATACTGATGCTTCTTGCATCAAATAACCTGGAGATTAATGGAGGTTAAACATGACATGACATGTAGTGTGGTGAAACTCACCAACAGAGGGTGTGGCCAGGGTTTGTCTGCCCACCAGTTGGGCGGGTCCAAGCCCATCAAGAAAGTCACTGAACTGAGTTTCCACCCTCACAGCTGGGAAGATCGGACTGGACAAAAGAAAACAAGAAAAGCTCCTATCATACACTACTAGACAAATATGCATGTCTGGAAGTTGTGTGTATACTGTAAAGTGTCCTTGAGCGTCCAGAAAGGCGTTATATAAATCGAACATTCGTTCAAATGCACAAGAAATGCAGGGATACAAGATCAGCTTGTGAAACACTGTTGGGCGGTTATCCCATATGCAGCTAGACCTGCATCCTGCTTTTCCCTTTATTAGGCATTCCTGCTTCAGGCCTTTGTGTGAACATGTCTGCCCACCAAACGCCAGTCTGCTGTGGAAGTATCCACCCACGCCTTCCTGCCCTTCCTCCACCCGCGCCTTCCTGCCCTTCCTTGGCCCAGGCTGGTGCCGAGAAAACACCGGCAACAGCACAGGGTCTCTGCTGTAATTAGCCAAATGTCAAAGACAATTGTTACACCATTTTGATGGGTCTGTTAAGGCACAGTGCAAATGGCTGACGGACAGGTAGGTTGCCGAGGCAATGTAATAAGCCTCCTTTTGAAGATGCAAATGAAACAGCCTTGGTTGGGTTGTTGGACTGGGCATGTTTAGTATGATGTGATGGGTATTTTACTGACAGTTTTATTTGGTTAATTTCTTTTATTCTCATTTACACTGGTACTGTAGAAATGTCATTATCAAAAGTAGAGCACAATAATTATGCTATAACTAAAAGCAAAATAATTAAAATTATTCAGTTACAAAGCATGTATACCTCCTTGTCTTTTATATCTTCGAGACGGCTGTGACCACTTCAAAGTTCGAAAAGTATAAAGAAGCTCTTGCCCGCGTAAGCAGAGGTGCCTCACCTTCCCTCGGAGTTGTAGCTGGCCATGCTGCCGTTGTTGGACTCGCGGCTCGGCTGTCTGCTCATGTTGCGCTGGAGCTCAACTGCAATGCCTGTCTCCTGGCTTCGCTGGATCGTCCCGCCTCCCTTCGACTTCTTATTGGATGCCTCTGGAGACAGACACACAGGGCAGCCAATAAGCGCGGCAGACTTAAGTTGCTCGAAGTTTAAGGGAAATCGATAGCAAGATGCTGTCTTACTCGGTAGCAAAATTTAATTTCTGTAGTTCTGTTTATATAGCCTGTAGTATTTAGCATTGTCGTGACCTTATTGTGACTTAAGGTAGCTTAGGCAGCACAGGAGACTTAACCCTCTGGTCAAATATGTCATTAAAAACTTGTACAGATCAGGAATATATGTCCCACAAGGTTTGTTAAGATGTGATTGCTAATGTGTAATGTAGCATGTGGCCATGCTAACCGAAGAGCGCTAGGTTAAGATGACACTTGTATGCTGCATAGAAACAAACTCCATCTCTTTACGGCTGAATCTGTGTGCTTAAAAAAACATTAGAGAAGAGAGAGGTCTTCTGCTCCAAGCCTGACAGTTCTCAAATGTGCTTTTATTCCTGCTTCAAAGAGAACAAGCATCACAGTCCACATGACAGATGCCTCCTCCGCCCCTCCCCTCCCCTCCCCTCCCCTCAGCGCAGCCCGAGTACCTCAGCCCTCGTCACGGAAAGCCTGCGTATGGTGAACTGTCACGCCTAGTCACTCCTGACTTCTTAAAAGCCATGAAATGGCCACAGTTGCTTTAATCAAATGGAACTAAGGTTAGGTTTGACTAGGATGAACCTCTGAGTGTAGTACTTCTGAAGTCTTTGTAGTGCGCCCAGCGGGCCAGATTGAAAGAAGACTGGGGGGGCCGAGCCTTTTGGAAAGTATGAGAGCAATTTCCTTTGAAAAAATGTTTAGTAGATCAAATGTGAGGAATATGAGATCGGACTGCACCTCAGGATATGTTGACTGAAACAACGTGGCAAACACCATATTTGTGCTATGTTTCTACTGCCAGCTCCGTTCTAAAGAGAAATTCCACACAATTGGAAAAAAACCCCTAACCCAAACTAAAGCAATGCCGTCTGCTTGCTGGGTGTTAGTGGTGGCTGGGTTAGCAGCAGTGGCCACGTGGCGGATTGACCTGTCTGGCTGATCTGAGACGAGCTTCAGGTGTCTGGCTGATATTAGACGCGCTGCAGGCGTGTGGTGGACTGACCTGTCTGGCTGATCTGGGATGTGCTCCGGCTACGGCGGCTGCCCACGATGGCCACGAAGCGGGCGTTGAGGCTGGCACGGCGTTTCTTGCCCCCGCCGCCCACCGTTCCCAGCGCCGTGTCTGACTGGCTGCCGTCTGTGCGCTCCGGCCCCGTGATGTCACCACTCATGCTCTTCAGCATGCTGCGGCCCATCGACGCCCGCATATGCCGACTGGAGGGCCAGGGGAGGGGGTTACAGATGTAAGATCATACAGCTACATTCAGAGAAAGTGACCAAGCAAGAGATTCAAGGTTTTTATTATGCTGGTATGGAACTTTACAGTTATTGCTCAGTGTTCAAAGTAGAAAAGAACTAGCTGCTCTAAGTAAAGAATAAAAAACAATGCTAGCTGGAAGTTACTATCTGGATTAGTTTTCTTTCAAGCAAGCAGAGCAAAGCCCTCTGGTGCTCCTGGTGGACTGTCTGAATACGCTCTCTTCACATCCTCCAGCTCCAGTGCTACACCTTAGCCTCTCCTTCCCAGTGCAAGAGGCACCTGTGGCCTCTCAACTCCACGCCGCAGGTGGGTAATACAAGGCCGGCCATTTGCAGCGCTGGGTGGAAGGGAGTCAGGCAATGATACGGGATCCAAGCACTGGAGGTATGACCAGAATCATGTGTGGTGTATTTAGTAACGATGCTGATGAAGAAGACTTTAAATACACTACACATGCAAAAAGGGTTGTAAAAGACACACAGACACGTATAGCACATTGCACAACACACAAAAGCACACGGCGAAACGCTCTCTTGGGGCACGCAAACACTTGCAGAACAGAGATCAGCAATGAACAATTTGCATGCAAAATAACAGCAGCTTCATACTGTGTGTGACAGAGAAGGGGTTTGGTGGTGTTAGAAGGTTAATGGATGTTTTCCACAGTCCACGCACACATCAGAACAGAGGAGAGAATCAAACCCACTTCCCCTAACAGAACCACCCAGTGTTTGATTTTAGCTGTAAATGGGCTTGCTAGCACATCAGTCTGTGGTTTGACAGCTTTTCCACACTACAGAAAAAAAATACCAAACCCATAAGCAGTTACAATAAAACAAAAAGTGAGCACCTTGTGCAGTTTCCATGCGTTGGTCAATGACTAAGATTAACACATTTGTTATCCAGCCATTTGCTTTGATACTGGTATTGCAAAACAAGAAGTAACTGATATCCTGATGACTTTAGCAAATAAAGGTAAGAACCACCCAGGGATTGTACATCTAGCCAGAAGAGGCACGTGAAATTACTGAAACCTTTCTGATTTAAAAAAGCCTGTTAAACCACTTGTGTCCTGAGGGGGGCGCTCTCGGGTAACGTAATTCTTTAGCTAGTTTCCACGGCAGCGGGGTCATATCCTCGCGAGACCAGGTGTTTTTTCTCTCCAGAATGTACAACCCTTACCCGATAATAAACACTATTATCCTCAACAAGAACATGACAGCAACACCTGCTCAAACTAGACTTACTCATTCACCTTCTTTGTTGTGAGCTACTAGGTATAAATGAGTTAAAAAAGTACATAAACATACATGCAGACCTACTGGAGCACTGGGAGGTCTGTGTGAATTACACAATGCTTCCAGTAGACTGGCAGGTACAGTCAGAAGAGGCTGGGAGTCTCTTTCACCTTGTCTGTGTATGTTTTTTACATTCTGTTATCTCAAGTGGCTCGAAATTGTACTTTCGCATTTGCTGATCTGGGACCAGCTCAGGTCCTCCACCAGCACTGGTTCACATAATGATTTGGGTACAAGTGTTTTGTACTGGATCAGCTTTATTATATAGCAAGGTTAAAAGGTGTCACATGTAGTTTACAGTTCAAATGGACATTTTTGGTTTCTCTTACACCCTGAATTTGCCACCTGCTATAGAATAATGTGTAACCATGATTATATTCAGTATAGTAAAGGAGCTTAGCTGATTTTTGACCTGTGACCAGTGGTAAGGGTATGAGTTGCGCCCTTTCAACACTATAGGGTTTGTTCTTTGTTACTGATCTGAGTTCAGTTTTTACTCCAGTGAAGGTGTGGGGGGGGGGGTTGGGTGTGCTGGGTTGAAGGTGCATCAGAGATAATCCACGTCTCTGCCCGTTACCTGACATCTCCGGCCACCGTGTGGCGCCGGCATTTCAGCTCCTTAGAGACACGCCTCTCTCCCAGGCTCCGCCTCCAGTCGGGCTCACACACCCCCCATGAGATTCGTCTCTCTCTTTTCTCCTCCCCTTCACAGTCCTCCAGCGATTTTGACCTTTTGAAGCCCCACCCGATTGGACCGTGAATTGAAAGCGCATGCGTCATGTGTGTACCATGCA
This sequence comes from Tenebrosternarchus preto, assembly GCA_025802075.1. Lineage (NCBI taxonomy): Eukaryota > Metazoa > Chordata > Actinopteri > Gymnotiformes > Apteronotidae > Tenebrosternarchus > Tenebrosternarchus preto. The sequence continues at coordinate 8,689,460 of JAOYMR010000013.1, read as the reverse complement.
AAAGACACAAACATAAAATAACAGACGAGAGACAGAGCAGACCATGCTTGATGGGCGGAGCCAAGAGAGGAAAAAAAAAAAGAGGAGGGTCTAAAATCACATGTCACTGCCTTAGAATGAGGAGCACCAGCCACTGAGTAAATGTTCAGTGTTGTAGTAACATTCATGTAGTAATTGATGTATGTGTGAATGTTTTATAAAACATATTGTAGTTATTTAGAGTTTCGAGGCTTGACAATCTGCATTTTAGATTACAAACAGGGGAATGTAAAGTAATAGGAAAGAGAAAGAGACGGAGCAAGAGAGACTGTGTGAGTGTGTTGCGAATGAGTGTTGTAACACGGGCATTTTCCTTTAGCATGTACACGTGCGTGCGTGCGTGCGTGTACAGGAGCCTCGGGGCGCTGGTTCGCGCGCGTCCTGACCTGACGCGTCCGTGCGGTCGCTCGGACTGGACGGACATGTAGCTTCCGCTGCTGAGGCGCGAGGCGCTGCTGGCTCGCGAGATGGCTGAAACGTCGCTCATATCGCTGTCGGACGACCTCGCCGAAACGTTGTCGCAGCTCCGCTTGTACATCTGCACGGAGAAACGCTCCAGTCCCTCAGTCCCGATCACATGACCTGTTTTAGTCTCAGCACTTTTATAGCATTCAAATAGACTGATTTAATACAGTCTAACTGTTATCATATCTTAGAAATAAAGTTTGGTAGTGATATATAAAGCATGTAAAAAAGTTAAAGTATTTATTTTTATGAGAGAACACAATGCCTTGTTTCCAGTTTGGCATAGCATTAAATTCTGAAAGAGAAAGTGCTGCCTTGTTTTGAAAAATGTTCTAGTCAATAGGATTTCTTTCCATCGGAGTGCAATTTTCAAAGGTGGAAAGGGTCCATTAAATGTGCTCTAGAAGTTCAGAGCAATGTAAATTATCAGCAAAAATCAGATTAAAGACCTTTTTAGAGAGTTGTACTGCACAATTGCAGGTTGCCTGGGTAACTCTTGGTAAATCTCTATGTGTTTAAAGTACTATGAAATGGGCAAAAGTGGAAGAATGTTCTGGAATGATGTAAAGGTGTAAGACCATCTCTGTGGCTAAATGAACGGTGTTTTGAAAGGTTGTAAGGCTGTTTCTGTGGCTAACAGAATAATGTTCTAGAAGGGTGTAAGGGTGTAAGGCCATCTCTGTGGCTGACTCACGTCTCTCTTGTTCTTGAGCTCCATCTCTTGATCGTGGCCCGAGCTGGCAGAGCCTAACCGATGAGGGGACACTCGGATCTGACTGAAGTGACGAGCTCGGTCATCTACTGCCAGAGCTGAGAGAGCGAGAGGGAGAGATAAAGAGAGAGAATGAGACTATCCATCCATCCATCCATCCATCCATCCATCTATCTTTCCATCTATCTATCTATCTGGGGATTCTGAAACCGTGAAAACAGTATTGACAGTTTTATGGCAAATGAAAACAGACAAATGAGCTGCCATTCAAATATCAGTCACCCAAAATATACATCGTATCAATTATGTCTCGTGTCTCGCATACAGAATATAGTTCAAGGCTAAACGAATGGTGAGCAATGCTTGAGAGGAGTTACCTGTCTCTTCAGGTTTATTACTGCTCATGAAGACATGGTCTTCATAAGAAGAGACATGTTCTTCATGAGTTGAAAAACAAGGAGACACAGACAAGAGAGACAGAGAGGCAGGCATGACTGAAGGGGACTGCAGTAATGGTTAAGGCAGCTGAGTGAGGAAGAGGAGTGAGATCATTTTTTCCGCTGTGGGGTAATGAAGGTGTGTCAGAGATGCATGGCACTGTGAGAAGGAAGCATGGAAGCCTTTCTGCTTGCACGTGGTGGGAGAGTGAGAAGGAGGGAGTCAGGTAGGCCTACCTTGCTCTACACTGCTGCTTTTTGCAGGGAGTTGGGGTAACTGTCTGCCCCTGCGCACTGACAAGGGCGACCCCGCGGGAGAGGAATGGCCACCGTGCAGGTGCGCTCTGGAGAGATAGAGAGAGATGGAGAGAGAGGGAGAGACAGACAGACAGACAGAGAGAAAAAGAATGACAGAGAGAGACACACACAAAGATGAAGAAACAGAGAGTGAAATGGAGGAAGAGAGAGATCAAAGAGTATAAGATGAAAGTACACTTAACCTACAATGGCAAAATTAATCATCACTTACCAGGCTTACGTACCACAACCCTACTTTATATTCCGTTATGCTACTGAACTTGGCACTAAACCATAGTGGAGGCTACAGCACCATAGAGGTAAAGAGGGTTTATGCAGGGATTTATACACCCAGCACCTGTCCAGAGAATGTGGTGAGATGGGCCAGGAGCCTGCCGGGCCGGTGGGGCCACAGGGCTGGAGGGGCGCATCTCTTCTCCAACTGCTGCTCCGCAGGATGGAGGTGGGCTGGATCCTGAGCACAGCCACCAGAGGGAGGAGGGGCAAGTAAAACAACCAGTGGGGGGAGGGGCAAGTGAACCACCAGTGGGGGGAGGGGCAATTTGGTGAGGCAGGAGAGATCAAAACCGTGAATGAGTAAAACAAAACAAAACAAAACAAAACAAAAAAATTCCAAACGTGAACAGCACGATAAATGAGTCAAGGAAGGTAAGCATAGGGTTGACATGAGGAGAAAAATCAGCGAAATGTAGGAAGGGTAAGGGAACTCAGAAAGAGTAACAGAAAAATGGAGAGTGTCAGAAACACGGAGAAGAAAGGAATTGTGTGGAGAGAAGAAGAAGCCAAAAAAGAGACCAAACGATGCTTGATGGATGCTGTTGATCTCACCTGTCACTCTCAATTGTTTTCTTATTCGATTTGGGACAAGCAGGCCGATCCAAACTGCCCGACCTCCTGCTCATGGAGTTGGAAGTCGTGCGGATGGCAAACGAGCAAAACAGACGCAAAGGACAACGAAGAGGCGTGAGGAAACGATAATATTTCGTAATTCAGAGAAGAGAGGGGGAGCTAACTGCTGCCTAACTGGGCCACCAGGAAAGCCGACCGGCCGCCATCGTCGGCACTGGGTTCCTTATCGTGCTTCTTTCCCTTCTGTTTTGAATACCTTTCAGGAGAGTGGAAGCCGGCGTCCGGCCTCAGGCACGTCGTACTAGCGCTCCTGACCCGGTCCAGAGTCGGCTGAAGATCACTGGGGGGGGGGGGGGGGCGAGAAAAAGAGAGAAAGAGAGATAACGATAGAGTGAAGGAGAGAGAGAGAAATAGAAAAAAAATAATGAGAGTGAGAGAGAGAGAGAGAGAGAGAGAGAGAGAGAGCATAAGAGAAAGTGATAGAAAGAGCGAGAGAAACAGGAAGAGGAAGAGAGAGATTGTCGTTACCGAACTCTGATGTCCCTGTGGCAGGTGAGTCTAAACCACTGGTAATGCCAGTGTTTCTGCACACTCTGTTTGTGAACTTTGAGTCAGGTATTTGTTCGGCACGAAGGGGCAGCGTATTTAGCTCAGTGTGGGCAGGACACCTCAGTAGAGCTTTGGGACTTTGCACCCTTTACACTGAAGAAGTTGGACAGTGGGCAAACCAAGCCTGTAGGTGTAGGATACTGATGCAGACTTGGCATCGTGTAGAGCCGGCTCCATATCCTTGTCTAATTCCCTGACTGAGTCTCTTCCGCATGCCTTCACCCAGCTGGACTTCGGATTTCACCCCCCCTGAAACCTGACGGCGTTAATGAATGATGCTGATTTCATCCCAGCATGAGCATCATGGGCCCACTTACACAGAACACGCTGAAATCTGTTCTCAGATTTCAGCCTGTGTGAAGGTGCCAGAAAACTCCAATAGGTGGTAAAAAAATAACTAAAGATCTGGCAACCATACTAGCAGCAAGTATTGTATTACTGTAAAACCTTTACCCAAGCTATTTCTGTACAACTTTGCATTGTTCTTGCATTGTCGTCTAGAACACAATATTTCGTGCGTGTTAGTAATGTGTGAGTGTGTTTTTCGATGCCTTGAAACTGAGCAGTTCTGTGCGGTTTGCAATCAATTGAAATATTTCAGCAAGTTGAATCTCTTAGCCTGTTTGCTAGCCTGCATGTCTAAGGCCAAGCTCGCAGGCTCTTACCTAATGCTGACCTCATCTGTAAATCTGAGCACGCGCCGGGGGGCGGCACCACGAAGAGCCACTCTGCCCCCTTCTAGTTGCCGTGACGATTTAGTCTTTAGACATTCAGGAAGGGTGGAGCTTAGCATGGGAAGAAATTAATAAACAAACAAACAAACAAACAGAAATGCATGCAGGCAAGCCAGAAACAAATATAAATGAATATTAACTCGAAAGATTAACGAAAAACAGAAGTTATAAGTAGAATACGATCAAGGACCAAGAAATGAATAAAAGACTAAGCAAATGTCAGCTGACTAGAGCTTTTAGGGTATGAACGGTTTGGGTATGTGGTTTCACTGTGATGTATGACCTACAGTATCACTTCAATTCCCTCTGTCCATATAGAAAATACATTCCCAGGTCTGTTTATATCCACAGGAGAAAGAAAACTAAAACCATGAAATTGAATGGCTTAAGATAGACTGATCAAAGCCCAACACAGAACAGCATATAACTAACACCGAACATAAAACCTGGATCTATACATATACTCCTAAAATAAACACACACACACAAACACGTATGTTTTTGTATGTGTGTGTGTGTGTTGCGGGTTTTAATAGACATCCCAGGTCAGCTTTCAGTGTCAAGGTCTTTTTTCACTACAAATGATTTTAAAGCCTAACTTGCCCAGCAGTCTGAGCACACGTTGAAAACACGGCCGTTCTGTTCTGCCCCAGTGTGTGCTGCACTGCCTCGGCGACACAGGGCACCGGGCTCCGCCCCACGAGAGGCGGAGCCTCCACCTGCCCTCGCTCGCAGGACGCTGCACTGGGCTGGACTGACTGAGTGTTTTATCGTCTGTGCGTCAGGAGTGATGCAGACTTGTACGTCATGTAACAACATCTGACACGAATGGATTATGTGTTACATGCATGACTAAATCTATTCTAAATTTGAGAACGATGGACAGGAGAGAGAGGTCAGTGCACTATGAGGATCACAGAGCTCACACACACTCACACACACTGTCCTTAAGCTGGAGCACAAGCCGAAGGTGAATCGGGAGTAAACCACCACTCCAGCCACGACACGAATAGAGAGACACAGGTACAAAACTGGGAAAGACATCATGAGGTGAAGTGCACGGTTTAGGGCTCCTGACAGCAGGATACCAGGGGAAACTCTTACCTGTATATGTCCTTGTGAATGCCATTCACTAACAAGGGCATCTTTGGGGGCAAGGTACTACATTGCCTACCTAAGGTCCTAGCAAGGTTAGTGAGCAAACGGCCATGCAATGAAAAGAATAAAGAAAGCAAAACAGTCAGGCTGTTTAGCCGTTCACAGAAAAGAAAGATAGATTTAGTCACGTTTGCTAAATAATTCAAAGCAAATTACATGGAACTAATTTTGTATTTTGAAACTAGTGCGTGTAATAAATAAAATAAATCAATATAAGATGGTGTGGACCATCCTTAAATGTGGACAGCCTTGTTTTGTTAATAAATGGTGCACTGTGTGTTTTTGACTTTGTTTGGAAAAGGATGCTGGGAAGTGTAGTCACGTCAGTCAACAGGAGGAACACAATGCTGACAACTCTTGCATTTCATTTTCTTTTTTACCTGTTTGTGTGCAGGCACTCAGCACTCCCACCCCGGATTGACCTGTGCACCTCCAGAACCTCACTGAGGTCGTCATGGTGACAACACAAAACAAAACAAAACAAAAAAAAAACAACCCAGGCCAAAAGTAAGATGATGATCAAAACGAGTCAGTCAACAGAGAGAATTATGAGAGATACATATTTAGAAATTATAATATTAATGGTCCTAACAGTAAAAATGACCAAATAACTTGAAGATTGTTAGTTATATTAGTGGTATTAGTAGTTAGTAGAGTAAAACTATGCTTACCAGTAACAATATATGAATTCTAAGTCAAATCATTCCAAGCACTCAAATATTTAATCAAATGTGAGGCAAACTAGCAGCAGCTCATGAGCGTGTGCCAAATATAGAAAGTGTACACTGTTTAACTGCAAACAAGACAAGCTTGTTATTCCTGCCTCACCTGGAGGTTTGAAATCACTGGCCGCACATTGTTAATTAAAGCTGCGCACTGTTAATTCAAATGTGTGTTTGGCATTCAGCTGCAGTTTGGGTCACTGAGAAGCCCAGTGGGCCGAGACGACTGTGCGTGCGAGGGGGGGGGGGGTCCGCACCTCTCCTCAGAGTAGTCGTAATCTGAGTCGACAGAGCGAGCCTCCTGAGAGGAGCTGTAGCAGGGAGTGGGAGAACGAGAGGGCTGCCTCTTTTGACGGATTTCATCC
>JAOYMR010000013.1:8661820-8674510 GCA_025802075.1 Tenebrosternarchus preto | reverse complement strand
ATACCCAAACAGGGAAAGAATAGGGATCAGTAAGATTAAATCAGCTCGTTAGCTAAGAGATGCTAATAAGCTATCAGTGCACACAATGAGCATATTGTTGATGGTTTGGGAGCATTTGAAGGTTAGTCACTGGGCACTGGGGACAATATCACTGTCTCTGGGTGCTTTACTTACTGATGAGCTCTATACACTTTTCTCAAGAAGTTTTTGGAAAGAATGCGATGGATACATCTTTTACATGCATTGGGAAAACAAAATGGACGTCAATTTGAATTATATCAAATGCAACAAAAAAAAAAATCTGAAGAAATTATTCAACACGCTAGAAGTGGAGGGGCCAGCATTTGTTGTACATTTAGAAAATAAAGCTAAAAATATGCTTATAGACTCAATAAACCTTTTCTTCCAAAAGCAACATGGAGTCTTTTTGACTAGGTAGGTGATATGCACCAGTAACAGAAGCAGTATGGTAATATCAGTAACAGATAAAACATCCTCTCCCTTGACCAAAACATAAGTTACAGTGCAGTTGTCCATTCTGCATACCCAATTGGTCTTGAAACAACTATTTCAACTTGAGGTGCAGACTGTGACTCTAAAATGATGTTGTAAACTTCTTTTTTGGTTGCTCCAGGCAACGCCTTCCCATTCCACTGCAGCACTTCATCACCTGAAATCAAAATGGCTCCCATTTAGCAATGTAGCCAGGAATGCAACCTAACACAATTATATATATATATGATTCTTGTGTGCACCTTATAGCTAGCTAAGTGATTATGTTCATTGAAATGAAAACAAATAAAGCCTTATTTGATGGCAATGGCAATCAGTTGGATGAAGTCCTAGCCAGAACCGTACGTCAATAAAATTACACTCCATAAACATTTATCATAAACCTTTTAAAATAAACATCTTTAACAGTTCTCACCTGCTCGTAAATGGCCTACAATATCTGCGAGGCTTCCTTTCTTCACTTTGGTGATGAAAGCTCCCAGTCTCCCAGTCTCTGTCATCTTACCACCAACCACCTGGGGACATGGAAAGGGTCAGCCATGTCCAATCACTCACAACACAACACCTTAAAAAGAGATAGACTTTCAACTCTGGGAAGGGTGTTCAATGAAATCATATCAAATCACATACTCTAGTAAAGCTTTTAATGACAGGAAGCAATCCTTTTTAAAGAGTTTTTAATCTCTGGATAATGGCAACAGAAATTCAGAGCTAAAGAAATCTGTGTTGCACTAGTGCTGAGTTAAGTGTCAAGCCTTAGCAAACAGATCAATTTAATCATTAACCCAGATTAACAGATTAAGACAGTTATCTGTTAAGGACAGCGCAGAGACCCTGGCTGGCTGACCTTTAACCCCAACAGGGAGCCTGCTTCTTGGGGCATGGCCGAGCGCTTGCTCAGGGTGATGCGACCAATCAGGTGATCTCCCTCTTTGGACGGTTGCCAAGTGACCGGATGCTGAAGAAGAATGAAAAGACAGTAATGCCAATAATAATGGGTAAGTGTGAGAAGTGTTCTGTATAAACCAGAAATAGATTTGGAAAACACAGGAGAACTTAGAGTAAAATGGGATTGCATGTAGTAGTTGCACATTCATAATACTTTCCAGGCATATAATATTCCACTACTAGACTGAGACTATTAACTAACAAGTTATCTATCAGTATTAATTAAACCATATTTAACATTAGTTATGCTGTGAAACTAATCTAACCCCATGTTTCCCCAAAGCCAATGAGAGTTCATTTAATCCAGAGTAGTGAATATTCAAATGCACTTTCTCTACTCTCATATGCACATTTCAATAGCTTATACAAATCCCTAATTCCTAACAGTGACCAAGGATTCTCCATTGAAAAACGTATCCTAGTACAGGTCAGGAAACTGGTCTATAGAATTTAGAAGATTCATCACTAAGTTTATAATCACAAAATTCAATTCTGAGAATATATGCTACAAACCATATCACTATAACAGTATTTGGCAGTATGTGCCCTTTGTCTTCTTTGTGACTTCTGTTGCTGAAGTCAAATGTTCTGGGAATATTATATATTATATGTTCATCTGTAATAAACACAAACTCACATGCCACACAGCGGGGTCCAGAGGATGGCAGTCCCAATCACCTATACAGAAAGTTGTATGTTAGCACATCAATATATGCATATATGTTAGCATATATATGTATATGTTAGCATACAGTTATAGGTATATATGTTAGCATATATGTTAGCATATAGATATATGTATATATGTTAGCATATATGTGTATATGTTAGCATATAGATATGTATATATGTTAGCATATATGTGTTAGCATACAGGTATATGTATATATGTTAGCATATATGTGTATATGTTAGCATACAGTTATAGGTATATATGTTATCATATTTGTGTATATGTTAGCATATAGATATATGTATATATGTTAGCATATATGTGTTAGCATACAGATATATGTATATATGTTAGCATATATGTGTATATGTTAGCATATGTTAGCATTGGCAGTGAGACCCACTCATTTACTAATTCTCAATGCACATTTAGTTCAATTTTCATACATTTACACAGAAAGGAACGTGGGGCGACAACACCTTAAGGCAAAATGCAAAAAGTAGCAAGAAACAGCTTTAAAATTAAAAGTTTTTAATTTGGTGCAAATGTGCTTAGCTTAAAAAGCAGTGGCCCATTTTTTGAAGTTAGTTAGCTAACAGATATCATTACAATTCCTTTCTATATCAGTGGTTCACATGAGTCATTGTATAGTTTAGCTGAATATTAATGTCTGGTGGGCCAAATATAAAGTTATGTCTGGACCTTCCAAGGTGCTTTCTGAACTGATTCAGTTCTTGTTGGTGGTCTGATGTTTATGTACACCAACCACCCACTCACTCTCTGCTATGGCGCAGTCCAATTGACCATTTTCACTGTTCCACTGGCAGTCTGATTGGCCATCTTCCCCCTTTCCACTGAAAGTCTGATTGACCATCTTCACTGTTCCACTTGCAGTCTGATTGACCATCTTCACTGTTCCACTGGCAGTCTGATTGAGCAGCTTCACTTTTTATAACTGCGTCTTGTTTCTGTTGCTTCTGGTAGAGGTTTGCATGCTGATCACGCAGCATCTGCTCTGGGCACATTTTTACTATTCTGACCGAATTTACTATTTTAAAGCTGATTCTTGCTACCACTTGATTCTGCTATAGTTTTGCCTGCCTTCCGGTGTTACCACCTATTTCTATTCAGAAAGCAGATATAATTTTGCATTTTCTAAATAAATAGATTTCAGATCTTACAGTTGCATGCCTTTTTATGTTTAATTATTTCTATTGTTAATTTTTTTTTTAAAACTAACATTTTTGTTTAAATGTACAGAAATTGAAACAGAAAATGTTTTAAAAATATAAGCTAAGATGAGTACATTTGGCACCCTGTAGAGCATATTAAGTGTAAACAAAACCTTCTATTAGTGCAGAGAGGCATCAAATATGATGAGAGTCGTAAGGAATACATCAGCATATACTATAAATCAGGATTTGCTCAGTCCAAAGCCAATACCCAGCCACCCTAAAATCAGCCAGTGTGCTGGATGGCCTGACCAGGGTCTGGCAGTGTGGAACTTTTCTGGAGGTTCGAGAAGCCCACTGCTACAGCCACACGCCTCAGCTTTTAGCCTTTCTGCACTGGTGTTTCAGGATGGGAAAGGAAATGACATCGCTTGCTCTAGAGCACAGATCTAGACAGGGTAGCGACAGGGTAGACAGATGCTGGACTGTTGGGTCGGACTGTCTGATTTCTAAGCTCCCTGTCCTCTATTCAGCTGAAGGACCACTGACCCATTTGTCGTCCTTCTGGAGTGATCTGGAAGTTGCTTTCCATTGATCAATGTTATTTTAGCATGTCACTGGATCACACACGTCAGAGAAAATACTTTGTATTTCATTGCTTTACCAGATCACCTTTTAACTTGCCTACTGGCTAATCTCAGAAATGCTAGTCAGTTAGGATGCTTGCAATGGTGTGAAAATACCAGAAAGAAAAATGTTTGCAAACTTCAGTTCTCAGTTGTAAAATGCTTTCCTTTTGAAGAGTGGGACATTTCATGCCTTCTGTACACTGTAGCAGAATTTAATAGAGCAAGAAGGTGCTAAATTTGGTGTGTAAAACATTATATTTCAGATTTCTAGATCAAACTTGACAGCTTGGTTAGCAAGATAGCTAGGTTATGGTTTTTATTTTATATGCTGTAGTGTCATATTCCCACTCCCCATGTGTTCTCCTTTTGGAGATTTATTAAAGTGGTCACTCTAGCTAGCAAAGGTTAGCAATCACAGATTCTATAGCTATGAGGTTAAAACACATGCTCCACAGGTCTGCCTTTATAACATTATTCATAATTGAAGCAAAAATAATTTAATGTAGTTCATGAGTCTTTAATACATCAGATTTAATACATACTATGAAAATTCATAACATATTTAATTTGCAGTGGTATGACCACAACCACAGAGCTGTTTGGTATAAGAAGCTAAAATGAGATGAACTCCATACTAAAGGAGGCAGGCCAAAGCTGGAGACCTTCTCTGTGCTGTTATCGTCTAGACCTGCTTTCCTGCTAATTGTGCTTTCAGTCTCTGCTTCAAACTGATTTCATTTACTCCATTATGAGCTTTGTAAATGCAGATTATGTTGATCAATATAAAAATACATTAAATTATATTATCTGAAGTCCATTAGTTTCTGTGCTTAAAAGAAAGAAAAACTAAATTTTGAGCCCTCCTGAGAAGCTAAGTTGGCTAATTGTACTTCACCCACCAGCCATTAGAGGTCAATGTTTAATCTGGCTTAATAAAAACACATGAGGATGGGGACACTGAGCACTGAAATGAAACGTAGATTAAGATGACTCAGGTGACCCCAATTCATAACGGCATCTGGCTCTTACTGGCATAGCTTACTGTGGTGTGTAAACCACAGTGTAAATCTGTGGTGTGTTTCACTGTGTTTTTTTTGCAACAAAGGTTCTAGAAAAATGAACATGCTGAATCCTGTTGTGGAAGAGAGCTGGCCAGTCACTGGACTGTGTTACATGAGTGAGCTACTGACCTAATTCCCAATCTGTCCTAACAAAAAAAAGAGGGAACTCTCCAAACAAATGCCATTCTGTATGAGGCTTGAATGGGCTAAATTTGTTGCTGTGAAATTCAGTGAGAAAGGGTTCTTTAGATTGAAAAAAGTAAAACAATCGAGAAAAGATCCGAGATGTATCCTAAGGATTATTACTTATAAACACTATAAATACATATAAAATGATATATTATTACTATGATAACCAAAAAACATCAAAAAAGACCCTTCCTGAAGTATCTTTAAATCTTGGAAGATGTTTTGGGTCATTACCTTTTTCACTCATGCTTTCGAGCTCCACATCGTCACAGCTGGTGTAGTCCGGGGTAGATCCACCCTCCTCCTCCGAGCTGCTGATGGACATCTGCCTCTTGTTGAGACCTCGCTTGGGTCTGTAAGCCCTGGGAGGAGGGGGCCGGAGACACTCTGACTGGTCAGAGCTGAGGGAGGAATCTTTTCGAAAACTCTCCGCCGCCTTCTGCCGATTGGTCTTGTGCAGTAGAGTCGCTGACCGGGGCTCCAGGTGGCTCTTGGAGTTCCAGTCCTGTCCATCCCTGAGGTCTGGAGGGCCTGTGGGGGCCGTGCGAGGTTTCTGGAGGGTTCCCTGTCCCCCACCACCACCCACCCCCGCGGTCCTGTCTACAGAATAAGAACGATGGTTTTCTAAAAGCGCCTTGCTATCCTCCCTGGCCACCGCCCTCCTGCCTAGCCGGCTACCTGGGACTGCCCCTCCATCTTGTGCCAGTCCCACCTCGTTGATAGCCAGGTCGCTATGGTGACGCTCCTGCCGCATTTTGGACACTTTGGCATGCATGCGCATCTCTTGTTCCTCTTTCTGAGGTTTGACGGGGTAGCGCGCCAAGTTGGGGTCGCTGCGGTAACGCGTCTGGTACTCCTCTTCCCGCCGCTGGCGCTCTCGCTCCTCTTCCTCCTGCCTCCTCCTCGGGTCAGAGTGGGAGGTGTCATTCTCAGGGTGGATGTACTCGTGCGAATGACCTTTCTCAAGGCGCCGGGCTTCCCACCTGCCCCCGAGGGCACGGCCGTCTGAGGCCTGCGAGGGCTGCCTGCCAGGCCCTGCTCTCCTCTCACCTCGGATAATAACCTTGCCGTTCTGCTCGTGTAGAGACACCGGCCTCTTCCTATTGAATCAGTAGAGAAAAACAAGCATGAAGCCTAATGACAACAAAATAATAGTAACAAATCAATAAATGATCAAATTACACAATTCAAAGTTTACACACATTTAGTCCTTAAACACAAGAAATAAATATTTTGATCTCCAGTACATGGCAATGTTCCAAAGCAAGCAAGCAACCAACCAACCAACCCAAGCAAATCTCAACAGTCCAAGCAAGAGCAACAATGTTATTTAGCTCCTTTCAGTTTTTAAAAGGGACTATAAGTAAAGCAAATGGCTCTCATCTGGCCTGTGGCGAAATGGCTCTGCATGAAAAGTGGATTTTGTTGCATGTCTCGTTGAGAAATAAGTGTCAGGCAGAGGACACAACCACGTCAAAAGCTCTCTGGCATTTAACCGTGGCAATCAGGTATCTGTCACAGAGACTGAATGATCTTTTGGGCAGTATGAATGAACTAAATGTGACCGCAGATTCTTCGGCACTTGAAGAAGTAGTCATTAAGGACGGGTGGCGTGTGGGGAACGCTAGAGGGCGTACTTCTCTCGTGGAGGTTCGCTGCGGGCTCGTGAGGCTGGCATGGTGCCCGCTGGCCTGGCTCTCTCGGCAGGCCCACTGCTGGGCGGCTGGGCGTCGCCGGCGGGGGAGAAGTTGGTAAGGGCCTGCGACCTGGGGCGGGGCTTCCTGTCCACGTGGACCTCAGGCCGGGCAGCAGGGGCACCCAGGCTCAGTGGCCTGGGCCTGGGCCCTGACGAGAACCATTCCCCCGACTTAATGAGGATTTCCTGCTGCTTCCTGCACAGGTTACATACCCACATCACCTACCGGAAAGACACAGAGAAGGTGCTGAAAAGGCAACAGGTTTGGATGTGCTATTGTGACTATTACTCTTTAACACACACACACACACACAAACACACAGAGAAACTCACATGCGCTAAACACACACACACACACACACAAACAACACAAACAAACAGAGAAACACACATATGCGCACACACACACACACACACACACACTCTCTCTCCAGCTCTTCTTCATGTCCTTTTCTCCCTCGTTCGTTCTGCTGCTTCTTGTTTTCTCTACTGATGGGTCACATATGAAATGGATGACTGGGACTTCCTAAAACACCTTGGCCTGGATGATATTTCTCTTTTGCGTCTCTCTCTCTCTCTCTCTCTCTCTCTCTCTGTGTCGCTTTCTCTGTCTTTCTCAATCTGTATCTTTCTGGTGGGGATTCACTGCAAAGACCAGCCATGCCTGAACAGATTGGTGGCGATGCTCTAACTCAAACCAACAGCTCCCGCCTCCACAACACCTCCTTGCCTTGAAAACATGGAGGTCCAGCTTATCACTTCCAGTGTGGATTTCCTATAGCGCACAGTTCCAATCTACTGATCCCACTTTAGAATCCTACAATCATCTGAGATTGTCGATAAAACTGCTCCTATTGTGTGAAGACTGTTGGTCCAAATCCCAGTGCGGAACAGCCTCTAATAGTACAGTACTGAGATGTCTGAGATGTCTCTCGTTCGTGAGCTTGTTTTTCCAGGAAATATTTAAGTGTAAAAAGCCTAAAATCAAATCACAACCCAATGTTTAGAAAAACCAACTGGACACGAATGTCCTTCCAGTCCTTGGTTAAAGTCCCCTTAAAGCCCTTAATCTGACAGCATATTATGTCACAACTACTGTGGATCATTGACGGACTACACTGAAAACTCATATGAAAGATGTGCAGCTACAAGGGTGAAGACTGAGGGTCTGTACCCAAGGCTTCACCAATAGGCATTACAGACGCGTTAATGCTCAGTCAGTTTCGTTATGCAGGTCACTCGTAACAGCTGTTACCAGACAGGACCAGACGTGTAACAGTCATCCACGGTGTTTAATGTCAGTCAGACGCACGCAGACTTCGATGCCCATGCCTGCCTCGTCTGCTGAAAAACTAGACGGTCTCACAGAAGCTCTGAGAAACGGGATCTGTATGTGGATCACTAGGTAATGCTGTGGAAAACCTGTACTACAAATATGATGGCAAAGAATGTGTTACTTAACAAGGTCAAAGGGGTGGCTTGGCGTCGCGTTAGCATATGTTCTGTCAAAAAGAGGTGTGTGACTCATTTCGGAAGAGCACTAACAAACACGAATTGGGGGGCTCGTTCACATAGATCTGTACTCACATGAGGACATCTTTGTGGAGATGGGTACCTTCTCTTGTGGAGATGGGTGCCTTCTTAAAGGCTCAAAATGTCTTCATACGGCTTTGTACAATTCAGCAAAAAACGTATATCCCTGTGAAAGAAGCTTGTGAACCTTTCAGTACAGACACCAGCTCAAAACAGGAGGAGAGGGCGTCTGTTCTAGGGCAGGACATGAGTGGCAGAGAGAGAGAGAGAGAGAGAGAGAGAGAGAGAGAGAGAGAGCGTTATGCCCCTATTGGATCCAGCTGGCAGGGTTCCACGATAATCTGAGGTAAATCTCATGTCCAGAGGTTCACAGCTGTCAGGCACCCAGAGAAACTCTTCCAGGAAGGATTAGCAATCTGTGCTAATCCCACCTCCTAGTGCTACCACTAACTCCTCACCATTATTCTAGCATAACAAAGCAGCCCAAACTGGCCTGTCTGTATTCATGGAAATAGAAGCATTGAAGCAGGTTCTCAGAGCCTCATAATCTGACATAAAAGATTCGCCCGTCAGAGTAGAAACAAATGTTCATAAACAACATTTGTAAAAGAAAATGAAAACAGAGCGGAATGATTTAGAGCTATATAGAGGAAAATATAAAAAGATCGATTTCAGATATCTGAATTAGTCTTTAATAGGTGTGTGGTTAATGAGGGGTTAAATGTAACAGACTTGAACCCTTGATTTAGGTGGAATTTGAGTTAGCACATGAGAGGGACAGTTTGTTGATACTTCAGAAACCAGGACAAGGGTCTGTGCACTAGAGAGAGGTGAGAACAGAAGGACAGAGAAAACAGACCAGTTCAGCAAGGCTCAGTAGGAAAACCACAGCTTACACATCAATGCTTACAAAACCGCCCCTGGTTTAGTAGTGTAAACAGAGTTCGCTGCTGACGTCCAACTCTGCATCTACTCTGAAGGCTTGTATGTAAGAGCCAGAACGAAATAAAAAGACAGAAACTATGTGCCAATGAATGTATGTCCATGAGAGAGTTTGATACAGTGCACTAACTAAATGTGTGCGATTGTGTATATGAGTGTTGGGTGTGTGTGTGTGTGTGTGTGTGTGTGTCTTTTCTGTTCTGTGTGTTAGTGTGCCAGTCTGTCTCTGCTTAGCCGAATACTGTTCTCCATGGTAACCAGAGAGCGAGAGAGAGAGAGGGAGAGACAGACAGAGAGGAAAAAGAAGAAGGCGTGTGTGAAAGATGATGGAAGAAAAATGGAGAGAAAGCCTGACAGACAAGAAGAAGTGACAGAAAGAAGGGAGGGAGAGAGAGAAAGATAGAGAGATAGATAGAGGGAAAACAACACGTTCAAGTGGCAGAGAAGAGATCTGCTAGAGGGGAGGTTCTGAGAGGATGTCCAGGGTATGGAAGTGCTAGTTCAGGGTTTCAGAGAGGAAACAGGTAGAGAAAAAAAACACAGTCAAGCTCCTCAAATCCTGACAGATCTGCTGATATATGAGTTCTGAATCATTCTCCCAAGACAAACACACACACATACACACACATGCACACATTATTCCATGAAGATTCAGCGGGTCCACACAAATTCAGCTCCGCCCTCAGTTGCCGTGGCTACAGTATACTAGCAGTATTACTATCTCTATGTCTGGAACATAGATCATTGGTCGATAAAGAAACATGACAGATTGATGATGGTTCATGAACAGTGTTGTCATCGAACAGTACCAGTATCACACCCTAACATATGAGTTTTATTGAAATAGTGTACTGGAATTTAACCTTTGGCTAAACCCTTGTATAATACAGCCTATCATACATTTAAAAAGCTATGTGATTGTGATCATTGCATCATAGTCAAACTCTCAAGCCCAAATAAAAGATGCCTGTAAAACTATGAGTCTCCAGGTGAATATATACGGTGCCCCAAAACTGTTTGTGTAATACCAATATCTCTGCTTTGACATATCATGTTTCTGGCTAATATCAGTCTGGAGATTTTCCCCTCGTGATGGCCTACCACTCTTATGTTCTGCCTTCATCTATCTAGACTGTAATGGGGAGGTGAATCACTTAATGTTTACTACAAATACTTCCCGTGTCAGCATTTAGACCCTGTGAGCAGTGCTGGATAGATGGAAACCCTAGCCAGACCCCCAGTGGGTGGGGTTAGTGGTGCCACTGGCAACAAGTTCTGTTCCCACCTCCTCCCAGCAATCTGATTTACAACCAAATACTAGGCAAAGCAGTTTGACCAGGCTCCATATTTGAACACTAATGAGCCTCTGGGGTGTTGGCCCTGATACCACCTGTGTTCTAACTCACACAGACTACTTGCTAATGCTAATGTGAACGGATGTGACATATGTAGTTCAAGCACAGGATAAATGCTAGGTGATTAATCATCTGGACATGCTTGGCCTGCTGACAGCAGGAATACTAATTGGGCAGCTAGCTTGGACTGGGAAGGTAAAAGACCTAGCTAACGTTACCAGATGATTAATTACCACTGAAGTTAGCATGTGAAGTTTGACAGTGGAAAAACCTAGCAAACAAACCATCAGCACTTAAAATGACATACTGCTGAGCCTACAGCACACACTGTTATCTAATGAAAAACACAGATGCTTTAAACACACACACACACATTCACACACACCAACACAGACAAACACGCACGCATACACACTCACAAAAATGCACATTCACAGTAAAAACAGACATAGAGAGTCAGTCACAAGTGCCCATCGGAATGCAGGGTAAGTTTTTATATGTGATTGTTTACACTGATTCTAAGAGGGTTAATAGAGAAACTCTCAAGAGTCAGAGAAACCATAGGTCTTGTGCCATAACTGACCCTTGACCCCTGTGACATGCCCATCACAGTCCCAGGGCACAGGGCACAGGGAACATGCACATTCTCATTTTTTGTTAGTAGCACTTTATTTGAAAGGGACTTTATAATCCATTGATAGAATGTTCATTAACGTTACTTTTAGACATTATGCATTTTATGCATAGAAGTTTTACACGCCTCTCATTTGTCCATTTAGCTTCAGAGCCCATCCGACTAAAGTGCAACCAACTCTTTGTGACAACATTGATATTTAGACCAATCAAAATGCTACACTTTGCCCATCAACCACTCCCTGTGTGGCAGTCCCTATAGCAATGCTGTCACATCTCTATGGCAACCCTTGAACAGACGCATAACCACAAGAAGGGGGAGGGGCACTGACACATGCTAACTGTCTGTGAGCCTGATTGTAGTGAGGAAGGGATCTGTGCTCCATGCAGAAACTACAATACCCAGAATTCCTTACCCTGTCCTTCCCTATGAGACACTTTGCAGGAGCAAGAAACAAACAACAGGATCAAAATTAGTCATAACACGCAAGATATTTAAAATTATTTCTATATTAAGTACCTGGTTAGTATTATTGCTAAAAACTGCCCATGTCTGGTTGGGTAGATATTGAACTTGTGATCTCTCTCTCTCTCTCTCTCTCTCTCACACACACACACACACACACACACACACACCCAAAGCAAACACAGATACGACACATTCTCATAGCTTTACAATAACCACATTATCACATAGAGGAAAAAAAACAGGGGGAAAATGCTAACCACTTTATCCTCCTTGAGCCATGCAGTCCAGGAAGCAGAGAGAAGTGAGAGACAAGCAAACAGGAGGGGGCGAGAAAAGGGGAGATGGAGGGAAGGAGGGGGCGAGAAAAGGGGAGATGGAGGGAAGGAGGGGGCGAGAAAAGGGGAGATGGAGGGAAGGAGGGAGGGAAGTGTGAAATTGGACATCGAAAATAAATGGCGAGAAATAGAGACATTGCATGTGAGATAGAGAGAGAGAGAGAGAGAGAGAGAGAGAGAGAGAGGGAGAGGAGATGGAAAGTTGAGGAGAGGGGAGGGAGAGAAGGGGGGAAGTGTTAGTACAGAAAAAGCCTTCCTCTGTGTGTTAAAACAGACAGATTCAGTGAGTCCATCATCAGTGAGACCATCAGCAGGCTGTGAGACCAGCAGTGAGACCATCGGCAGGCTGTGTTCTAAATCACATTTTAAAGCCCAGCCTTGCTGTGTGACTGACAAAGCATCATCTCTTGTAAAATAACATAAAAAAGGGAATGGAAGTTTATTTCATACACAGACAGTGTCCAACAGGGAACATGCATGACATGGTTGTGAAGAGAGATAACAGCAGTCACGCATGTATGCATATGATATATGTATGTATT
>JAOYMR010000013.1:8646953-8660285 GCA_025802075.1 Tenebrosternarchus preto | reverse complement strand
CCCCCCCCCCCCCCCCCCCCCCCCCCCCCCCCCCCCCCCCCCCCCCCCCCCGGGGTGTTCTTTTTTAGAGGCAGCAGGGTGAGGCAGGAGCCGAAAATAACCGCCCCCATGCCTCAATCCTGGCAGCCGCCCCAGCTGACACTCTGCTGACGGAAAAGCGAAGGCAGTGCTGACTAGCCTCTGATGAGGAAGAGCTGGAGAGTCTCTGCTGGCAGGGCTCTTCTGGGACTGGTTGAGTCATTTTATTTGTGGCTGGTATATTGTATGATCCTGGTCCTAATCAGTCATGAAACTGTGAATGGCTGAATATATTTAAAAAGACATTCAGAGCTACATTTATCTCTCTTTGCCCCCTACTCTGTCACGTACAATAAGACCTGTGCATCTAACTGTGCTGTCTTATGTATCTGGTTCGGCACGGTGAATCTATTTATTAAAAATAATTATCATTTTTGCCATAAATGATCAGTATACACAGCTATCGGCTTCAGTGGTTCCCTGAAAACGGTCCTCGATAGGTAACAAAACGGCTGAGCGTGTGACCGCAGGTGATGAGACAAAGAAAAACGTGTGTGAGCACGACTGCACAGGTGAACGACAGGCTGGATGGATGGATGGATGGACTCAGAAGGAGGAGGCTAAGAAAGAAGGTGCGTCAGCCGTTGCTCACGTTGTTGGAGCGCAGAGCCACACGTCCTCCACATCGGGCGCAGAACTTGGTCTGGCAGTAGGAGCAGAGGTGGCCGCAGCCATCGGCGAACTTGGTCTTGCGACAGATCCCACAGGTGGGGGCGTCGTCCTTGTGGGCGGTCTGTGGCTGTTTGGTCTCCGCCCCTATTCGTTTTACCTGCTCTTTATAGCTCTCGAACTGCTGATGAAGTGTCCTGAAAAGAAGAGAGAGAGAGAGAGAGAGAGAGAGAGAGAGAGAGACAAAGACAGAGGGACAGAGACAGACAGAGTATGAGAAAGACCAAAAGAGAGAGAAAGAGAGGTACATTTTACCACTAAAAGGTACATTTTGCCTTAGAAAATGACATATCTTCACAACCACACCTAGCAGTGCGTATGAGAGAATTTAGCTGAATTCACTTTCAGGAATAAAATAATCAGGTACATTTCAAACAACCAACATGTCACTGGAGCTTAAAATTTACTCGTCTTTCCTGAGAAAGAAATGAACTGTTAATGACTGTCCAATGACGGATAATGTCTGGTAAAAAAAAAAAAAAACATGTTATAGAAACCGTTTCCCCGAGAAATAGTCTATTACTACAGCGGTTATCAACAACATAGAGGCCACTAGAGCCACAAACAAATGAAACGAGTTAATCGAAAGGATTTGCCACAGCTAAACTTTCGATTATGTCATCATAAAAATGCATAATCAATTTGCTGCTGATAAAAACTATTAGCAATTCCTCCCATATCTGATAAGCAAAAATGACCTCACTTTCATAATGATAAAACGAACACAGACAGATTTTGATATCCATCACGTAACGGTTCGCCCGAAATTCACATACGTGACGCACGAGACCCGGGTACTCGCGGGCATGGAGGAATGCTTCAAACTTCACCTGTTTTTGTAGTGCACCGCCATGTCCGACTGGTTAGAGTTCCCAGAAGGCTGAAGCGAGTGAAGCTAAACCCAAATTCCAGCGTTCGGTGCCAGCAGAGCGGGTGGCGTGCTCGCCCATCTCCAGAGCAGCCGAGCGGAGCTCTATTTCCCCGTGTACGAAGCTTCTCCAGCAAGAGAACGCAGCAGACTGTGGCCGCAGGTAGCTGGAGCCTGGGAGAGGCTTCAGCACTCTTGGCCAGAAAGGCAGTGTTGCGCTGGGTGGATTAAAGTGTGACGTGGTGCCTCCAGGGCGAGGGGCACTAGTGCCAGTCATTTCCACAGCACTGCCCTTTCTGTAGAGAGTGAACGTCCTTGTAGATGCAGACGGAAAACGGGTGAATCAAGTGTAGTTCAGGAAAGAATACAGGCTGAACTGTGAGTCGCTAATTTTGAGAAAGTGTCAATCAAAGGCATTAGTGAGAACATAAGATTTGAATGTGTGAAATCATGCCAACTGCTCCCAGCTTGCTTCAGCCCTCCGTAAGTGTATTATCATTTCTATGGGCAGTGAGTTCCTTCAAGATACAACTTGCTAATCTACATGTTAATTCAAATCGTAACAACAGAACTGACTCTATGGCACTGTATGGCACCCAGGCAGTAACCTTTGACCTGTGTGAGTTAAGTGGAAGTGGAGATGATAAGGAGCACTGAGGCTCTAAGGTCAGTACTCTTTCCATGGGAACAGCTGTCATGGTAGCAAGAGACCTGGGCAACAGTCGTCATGGAAACACCAGTATGGCAGCTCTCTTCCTCCTGTAAAGCAAAGCTGTGCTCCATTGAGAGAGGCAGAGAAAGAGAGAAAGAAAGAGAGTGCAGTAAAAAGAAAAAGAACAGGGAAAGAGAGAGAGAGTGAGAGAGAGGAGACGAGAGAGAGAAAGAGAGAGAGAGAGGAGACGAGAGAGAGAAAGAGAGAGAGAGAGAGAGAGAGGAGACGAGAGAGAAAGAGAGAGAGGGGGCGAGAGAGAAAGAGTGAAGCAGAAACAGAGCTGGATATGGTTGGTCTGTTGGTGTAGTCACACAGAGGGGAGTTGGGTTTTATGACACCTCAACAGTTACTGTATCAAACCTCCATCTGCTACACTAATACTTAGACAAATCTCTTTCAAATACATTTGAATCTTTATTACTTCAAAGACTTACAATTACTATCATTTTCTCATTTCTCATTTTCCTATTCTCATTTTAAAATCAACAGAATAAGCTTCTGTGTCTCTAGTATATATGTATCCCTCTACTGACCTTTAATGACAGTGTAGAACATGGATTCTTTAGTTTTGTGTTTCTAAACATTTGAATAGCAGCACCAAATATACTTGAATCATTTCCAGCAAAACCCGAAGGAAGGAACATCAAGCCACATGATTCAAAATGCCCACAGACTCTGTTTAAAAGATCAGTTTAAAGGTTAATAGCATCTTTAACTGTAGGTGGACAGGACACTGGCAGCTCCAGAATCATAGAAGAGTATATCACAAATGCTTCTGAAATCAGCGACTGGAGGGAGAAGAATCAAGAAGAATCGTTAACCACTGTAGATGCTACTCAAGTTGGACAGGTTGCAGGGAGCAACACAACAGCCCAGTCTGGAAGCCAACAGAAAAGAACTTCACCAAACATCTCACATCCTAACCCTACCAATCTATCCTACCAATAAAGAAATTGGTGGCTTTTTTGTGGGAGCAGCTGGTTAAGACTGGAAGCAGATGTGAGTGTTATGTACCAAGGATCATCACAGAACAAGAACATATTACAGAAATGAAATCTAAACAATAGCCCGAAGCTGGTGTTACAGAGTAACTTCCACTAGTACCCATGAAATAGCATATCACTACCACCAGCATCCCTGAAATGTCAGTTTGTGGGAACACTCCATGGTGGCTCCTGCCCTGAACCTCCAAATGCATGAAGCAACAGAGGAGCAGACTCACATGGGAACACTAAGGAAAGCTTGAGAAGACCCATGCTCCTCTCCCTCCTTCACCATGGGGCACTAGAGAACGACTGGGAAAACACACGCTCTCAGGCCCTTCCTTTTCTGTGGAAACCCCGAAGAGCTGTGAGCTTTGGGAGAGTTCTCCTTCCTCGTCTGACTCAGGGTCATGTGATGTGGATGGTCTCATGGGATCAGAGAGGAGGGATGCCCTCATTCTGCCAGGCAACGAGGCGGCACCGCATCGGGTCGCACGAACGCCGACGCCAAATACAGCATCAAAAATCTGAGTCTGTGTCTGTATACCCTGGAGGGAGGAGTTAGATTTGAGTATCTTACTTGGTGGTTATATGAGTCATTATAAAATATAATTCCAGCACCTGATCATAGGTCTCGATTAGTACCATGGTTCAAATATGGATCATTAGAAGAGGTGTGCAGCCCTTTTTTGGAGGCCTCTCTGACGGGAGTGGGGTTAGTGTGTACTGCCTGGTAATCACTAAGGAATGGATTTAGGGCTCAGTTTTTAAAAAAGTATTAAGCTAGGGTATACTCTGAGGATTATTTGGAGCCAGATCTGTTTTCTGTTCCACAGTGATGAAGAGCTGTCATGTGACACGGCTGAATCAGGATCAGCACTCAGCTTTGAAGACACTCTTTGAAAAAGAAAAAAGAAAAAGGCCAAGATGAGGGAAACCCCATTTCTCTCCGCCTCTTTTTGCTTTTTGTACTGTGCTTCTCTTCCTCTTCTTTGTTTCTTTCAGGCTCTTTGTGTGACAGAGTTTCCTCTCTCCCTCTTTTATTGCTCTTGCTCTCTCTCTCACTCTCACACACCCTTTTCCCCTCTCTCTCTCTCTCTCTCTCTCTCCATCTCTCTCTCTCTGCCCCTCTCTCTCTCACACACACACACCCTCTCTCTCTCTCACACACACACCCTCTCTCTCTCTCTCTCACACACACACACACACACACACACCCTCTCTCTCTCTCTCTCTCTCTCTCACACACACACCCTCTCTCTCTCTCTCTCTCTGCCCCTCTCTCTCTCACACACACACACCCTCTCTCTCTCCCTCTCTCACACACACACCCTCTCTCTCTCTCTCACACACACCTTCTCTCTCTCTCTCTCACACACCCTCTCTCTCTCTCTCTCTCTCTCTCTCTCTCTCTCTCTCTCTCTCTCTCTCTCTCTCTCTCACTTACCATTTATTTAGTGCTCACACGCATTTTTCATCTCACTGGACCAAACTGATTTATACGCAGATGAGAACAAGTAAGGACACACACACACACACGCACACACACACACACACACACACAAAGGCACAAATACGTATTCATATGGTTTATTTCATAAAACACATGCATGTTAACATTCACATGGACACCCTGCAGCACAAACCTAGCTTGTCACAAAATACACACAGACATAAAAACACAGACCCGAGTACACACACACACACGCATACACACACTCACACACACACAAATGAGAGCCAGATGTATCCAGACAGGCGTTTTCTTGCTTGTCCAGCTGTTGTCTTGTAAAATCAGTTCACAAATGTTTATTCTGACCTACGCAGCTGTCTCTGTCTCTCTCTGTCTCTCTTTGTCTCTCTCTGTGTGTCCCTCTCTCTTTCTCACTTGCTCTCTTTCTCTCTCTGTCTCTCTCACTCAAATTTAAATTCAAATGGCTTTATTTTGTATAAATTTTAATTAACTGTTGCCAAAGCAATTAACAGAATTATTAAAAGTGATAATTGACAAGAAAGATAACTAAAAAGAAAATAGATTATATATATAAAACTACATTATATACATATTTTAGAATATACACCTACTATAGACTCTCTCACACATTCACAAGCATGTGAAACGTGATGACCAACACAACATACAACAACTGACATGCAATTAAATAAGTATTATATATACATGTGATTGGTGTAGTTGTTTTCCCTAAGAGTGTGTCAGTTATAAATATGTTATGCTGATCTTTTAACCCATTCAGCAATTTCTTCTAAACACATGTGTAATGTATCTTCATTGCTTATCATATCACTCTGTCTCCCACTCTCTCTCCCACTCTCTCTCTCTCTCTCCCTCTCTCTCTCTCTCTCTCTCCCTCTCTCTCTCCCGCTCTCTCTCCTGTCCTTTTTCTCACCCACCTTCTCTCCCTCTCTCTCTCTCTTTTTTCTCGTGTTAAGCCTTTTTGCGGTGATGGATATTCTCTGTGCGTCTGTCCTCTGTAGTACATGGGTTTTTTTTTTCTCGTAAATGAATGTTGATGTGGTTTTCTCTGACACTGGAAATGGTTCAGGGGTGGTTGAGTTCTGAGGGAAAACTCTTCAGGTCTTCAGGTCACATCCTCAAAAAAGAAACATTAATAGAGGTTTTTGTGATAAGCATCATTTGACAATGCTGACAGTGGATTCTTATTTACATCAGTCTGTCAGTCACACACAAACACACACACACACACAGACACACACAGACATTTCATTTTAAACTTAAGTGATAAACTAGCTGAGCCTGCATTGCTGTTGTATTCCTGTTTAGAGATATACCATAGAGATGTACTGTATTTAGATGTACCATAGAGATGTACCATAGAGATGTACCCTGAAGATGTGCCCTGAAGAAATGTACCATGGAGATGGAGATGCACCACGTGTAGGGTGCTTTAACAGTGCAGTACTGGGTCTTCTAACAGGAGCTCAAGAACCCCTCAGGGGCAATTAAATCCTAATACCCTATATATAGTGGGTGGGAGGAGAGGAGAGGAGACGAGAGGAGAGGAGAGGAGAAGAGAGGAGTGGTTAATAAGAAAGATGACAGTACTGAGTATGGGAAGCTGAGGGTAGGTCGGCTACTGAAGGTCATTAGACTACTGAAGGTCATTAGACTACTGAAAGGTATGACCATTAGAACCACACAACCTGATTCAACATCTTTGCTCTTGTTCTTGGTTGCTGGAAAAATCCAGGGGTCCCTCTGGGAGTCGTGTGGTGTGGAAAGGCATGAGTCAGTCAGGTGATCCGTTCCTGTGAAGCAGCATTCTTGTGTAGCAGGGTCCGGATCTCAGGACCAATCCCTGCGGAGGTAGTCTGGACCCAGTCTGGAACTGAACCAAACACGGTCTAGAACCAACCTAGAACCTGAATCCTAACCTGCTCAGGTGGAAGAAGGACCACAGTTTCTAAGATCGATTTTTCCACTCTCGTTCTCCTCTACTCTCCTCTGGTTTCCTCTCATCCCTTTTTCTCTCCTCTTCTCCTCCTCTTTTCTCCTTTGCTGTTGTCTACTCTTCTCCTCGCTTCTTGTTTCTCCTCCTGATTTTTTTAGCTGGGAAGAGAGCTGAAAGACGTTTTTAGGTTTAGTCTCTCACTCTCTCTGTAATAGTTTGTTCAACTCTCACTGTAATAGTGTGTTCAACTGTGAAGTGTTTTTAATCACTTTTGCAGCTGTATAACTAAATATGCTCAATTCAATAAACCTGTCATGATTTGAATATAATTACGATTGTGTGTGTTGTAGCAGAGGGCTTAGGCTGCTGTGCTTTGTTTCCCGCTAAACACATATCTCCTTGGCGACAAAGTTTGCTCTTTCATGCTCCAACTGTAATGAGTAAAAATAAATAGGGATCTCTTCTTGTTTGCATGGCAAGGTTGTACACACACTTATTTGGTTTTGAAAAAGAATAAACAATAAAATAATTTTAGACTCTGAGAACCTG
This sequence comes from Tenebrosternarchus preto, assembly GCA_025802075.1. Classification (NCBI taxonomy): domain Eukaryota; kingdom Metazoa; phylum Chordata; class Actinopteri; order Gymnotiformes; family Apteronotidae; genus Tenebrosternarchus; species Tenebrosternarchus preto. The sequence continues at coordinate 8,652,995 of JAOYMR010000013.1, read as the reverse complement.
AGAATGTCCAAAAGTGGTGGATATTCTTTCCTTCCATGTGAGATGATGCCACCAATCACAGAGTCCCTGTAGCATCTGTTCTTAATCAGGGGAGTAAATGTTTACATGAATAATGCTGTTTTAATACACTGAACTTATTTGTGTGTGTGTGTGTGTGTGTATACAAAGTTGAGTGTTAACATGAGTGTCAAAAGAGAGACATATGTAAGTCCTTGAGACAATGTGTGTGTGAGCATGTGTGTGTGTGTGTGTGTATGTGTGTGACAGAGACAGAGAGAGAGCATATGTGTGTGTGTGTGTGTGTGTGTGTGTGTGTGTGTGTGTGTGCATGTGACAGAGAGATAAGGAATCTCACACTGAGGTTAATGGCATGTTGTGAACCACCTATAATAGACAAGAAGACAAGTTCAAAACAGGGTTAGGGTGAAGGGTAGCACCAGCTCTGAGGGTCCGGGGGAGCACTATGACAAAGTCTCATATATATTCTTTATGAGTAGTGTAATTACATTATCCAGAGGAAACACACACACACACACACATCTTTCTCTCATACTGTAAAATGTGCCCGTGGATTCTAAGTGGTTTGCCAGAAAGGAAAAGAATTTGTAGTTCTATCAAACTATAAATTAATAACTTTTGACCAATGTTTAATGAAACTGCCCTCACTATAAAGGATTATTTCTAAAATGATTTCCTTGCCCAGAGTTCCACATCTGTAGGATCTGCCTGATTATGGATAATCTGCGGAAAGAATTTAACCTTGGTACAGATAAGGGTTGTGTGTGTGTGTGTGTGTGTGTGAGTGAGAGAAAGAAAGAGAGACAGAAAAGTGCAGATAATACTGGAGTTACTGAAAAAAGTGCACCTCACAGTTAAGAAACAACAGATAAAATGTTCTAATTAGCCCCTCCATTATGGAACCCTCACCCACATTTAAACTGAAATAAATGTGTGTAGCTCAGAGCACAGCCTCTAGCCTCCCAATCAATATCAGTAGTGACAGAGCAAACGTGGTATTGGCACACGCTGAACAAGGGACACAACGTCTGTGTTACAGTGAAAAGAACTGAGAGAGCAGCAGAGCTGTGTGCACTCAGAACCCCCTCACCCCCTTTGATTGGATCACAGAGTGCCATGACGCACCAATCACAATTAAGAATACCACGCCTGTTTTAGAATCAGGCTCTAAAGTGCAGGTTCCCCACACGCTCCTCGAGAGTGCAGGTTCTTCATGCTCTGTTCTAGCCACGGTTTCAGTGCGGTCCAGCTAGCAGTGTCCCTGATTTGGCTCGTCCTGGGGCATATCTCGATTAGCCTGCTCCCCTGTGTCAGGCTCTGGAAACGGTGGAAAAATCTCACTGGCTGGGGTTCCTCTGGGGCTACAAAGAGAATGATTTCTCCCAGCGCATTAAATCCCCATTTTTCTCAGTTTTGTTGTAATTTTTGTGTCACTGGGTGGTGAGGTGAGAGAGCTGGAGAAGGAATTTAATTATTCTAGCAGTGACAGAGAAAAGACACACAACAAGAAAGGAGAGGACCTCTCCGACAGCCTGGTTTCCCCCAGGCGAGTTCCCTCGGTGGCTGGCTTCTGAACGGGCCCCAGGACTCACTGGGAAGGAGTGCAGAGATTAGCTGGGACCAGCAGGACAAGCATGAGGTGAGAGTTGGGCTTCTGATATTAACCTCCAGAATCTGAACTCCTGAGATCAGTGAAGCAAAATGGATGTGAAACACCATGGATGTGAGTTATCGCCTCACTCTCCCTATCTTCAACCAATTACCATGACAATACTATATCATTCCTTTCTTCCTTCTCTCTCTTTTTCTCCCTCTCTCTCTCTCTCTGTTTCTCTGTCTCTTTTTCTCCACATCGATTAAGCCTCATTCTGATGTCTCAGCCGCCCTTCATAAATATTACAAAACCTTTGCATTGTAAATTCCTAATGAGGGACAGCCTTTGTCTCTACCGTGTCTAACAGTGGGCAGATCCTGAATAATTAATCAGTATGGTAATTAATCTCCACGGCAGCGTCTGGGGAGGCTAGGTCTGTCTAGAGCAGACAGGAAGGACCACTGATACACGAGGTCATGTAGGGGTCGTTAGGCAACAGCAGTTTGACCCTTAACATTCCAGACCAGAATCAAAACAAAAACAGTATAATTATTCATTATTATGAAATGTCTAAGAAATGTTCGAGCTTTGTTTGAGAAGCCAGTGAGGAAATAAGTGCGGTCATTATTGTTCTGCCAACACTCACGTATATTTCTAAAACATTTTTGTCTTTGAAAAAAAACTGCACAACTACAGGTAACTGTGTGCATGTAAAACCCAATTAGCAAAGCCCTTTTCCCTGTTGGGTCAAGTAAGAGATTCACCACTTGATTCAGATGTTCTCACATCACACAGAAAGTCTTTGGGCTAATTTTTGTGGCACTAGGACTCGTCTTTTTCTGCAGGTTTTTATCACAGTCTCTTAGCTGTGTCTCTAACGGTTACTGTGTCTCTAACGGTTACTGTCTCTAACGGTTACTGTCGAGCACTCTTATTCTTTATCCATCTGCACGCTTCTAGCACCTCTTGTTTCGATTCAACTGTTTTCAGATTTGTCAGATATGTTCTTGAACCTCACTGAGAATTCATGGGATGGAGCTCTTTGAACAAGCAATCCACACGTCTTCACAATACATCTGAAGCTTCCGTGTGTGTGTGTGTGTGTATCAAATGTTGGCAGCTTGGTTTGCGAGCGGTTACTAACTTAAGTCTTTATTTGCTGCTGGGCAGTTGGGGCCCATGAATATTTCATATTTGATGTACTGCACAATTGTGCCTGACGGAAATGAAGGCTAATCGATGAGTCCGTGATGCGGTAGATGGGCAGGACGAAGCAGCGTGAAGCTGAGAAGGATGAGCTTTCTGTCTGCTGCTGAGGAGGATGAAATCTCATCGGACAAGCTCGCCGCTGTCAAGGTCAACCACACACACACACACACACACACACACCTGCTCTTTCTTGATTCCCTGTCTGTCTCATCTCTTCCCACCTGTCTCTGTATTTCTTATTTTTATTCTATCTCTCTTTCACTCTGTCCTCTTCACTTTCTCTTTCTTAATTGTCTCTCTCCATCTCTCAATGCTTTTCCCCTTCACCACCTCCCGCTTTCTCTCTCTCTCTCTCTCTCTCTCCCCCTCTTTTTCTCTCTCAATCACTCTATCTCTCTCTGTGCTGTTGTCTGACATGTCTGTGCTCTGACTGCTATAAACTGAAGTTTCTCAGTGTGCAGACTGAGAATCTTTCCCTCGGTCACTGGCTAAGCAGGTGAGACCACCCTTGACTCAACTTTGTGGCTTCCTGTCGAGCTCTTCCAGTCTTGCTCTTTGCTTCGTTCTTGACGAGCCTGTTGTTGTCAGATGGGATGTTCATACAGCAGGGTGTATGCACAGGAAGGAAGCTGGTGTCTTCACATACTTCTCTCTAAAATATCCAATCAGTGAATTCTGTTCACATCGCTTTGTCCAATCATGGGCTAGTAATCAACAGTCAGTGGTTCAAGGAGAGCCCATATACTACCTGGCTCATGAGAAACCCTCCGGCTAATCAAGGTTAAGGTCCACATAGGGTTCCACAGTCATACTATGTTAGAACACCACACTTAATTCTCCTGGAATGTAAAGACTCGTTCATTTCTAGGTATTTGTAGTAAGTTTTAGTGAGATCACACTCATTCATGCAGCAGGGTGATACACAGTTACGTCTCCCCACGGGGGTTGAGGGTGGGAAGTGAAGGAAAAGACGTGGTGTGGAAGTGGTGTGAAGAAGACAGAGAGAGAGACATTCACTACATGTGCATTGGTTTATCAACAATGCATCAGGGAGTTTTAGGACAGCAGTAAATGTTGTTAAGGCTCACAGAGCCACTATTAGTCATACAGATCCTACAACCTACATATGACTAAACTGATGTGTAGTACATGGCATTTTATGTGGAACACAGGTAAGGGTGTTGTCATAGCTACAGTAGGCGTGTCAAACACCTAAGAGAAGTGAGGCATGCAGTATTTACAGAGTGATTCTCAGTCAACATTTATATTTGTAGTTCGGTTGTCTTTGTTGGACCAAAGCAGAGAATAATACATTACTGCTCTTTAGTCCTGGTTCACTCATTGTTCACACTGGTGTTTGTGCCATCAAAACAAAAGATGTAAACCGTCAGATGGACACGTCCCATCCTCAAAGAACAGCTTTTATGCTGTATATGTGGCAAGGTTAATATCTCAGCTAGAACACTGGTCTGCACTGAACTGACGACTTGTGAGGTCTGTGCATGTGGGGAGGTAGTTTTTTATCAGCTGAATCTTCAAAGCCAGCAAAAAATACGGCAAAACAAAGAATTTCTCCATTGCAGGAACTGTGTTTTGAATATGTGGGCATTTTTGTGTTTTTTTTTTCCTTCCCAGTACGGTACAAATATGCTTGCTGAACCAAAAGTTAATGAGGCGTTTGACCTCCTCAGTGCTCCACGTGTGACCTCCTCAGTGCTCCACGTTTGACCTCCTCAGCGCTCCACGTGTGACCTCCTCAGCGCTCCACGTGTGACCTCAGCGCTCCACGTGTGACCTCCTCAGCGCTCCACGTGTGACCTCTGCTCTTCTTCATAGGGTCTGAGCTGGTGGCACCATGTCTGGTCTGAATGGAGCATTTTATCCGTTCTATGTTCAGTCCATTTATTACCAAGGCTGCCAAGTCAGAAAACACTGTAAAAGTCCAATGGAAACCCCAGTGTGTGATTAAGGTAGAGCTACCTCAGACCAACCTCAGACCAACCTCAAAACAACACTGGTATTAACAAAGACCAACCTCAGAACAACACTGGTATTAACACAGACCAGCCTCAGAACAACACTGGTATTAATACAGACCAGCCTCAGAACAGCACTGGTATTAGCACAGACCAGCCTCAGAACAGCACTGGTATTAACACAGACCAGCCTCAGAACAGCACTGGTATTAACACAGACCAGCCTCAGAACAGCACTGGTATTAACACAGACCAGCCTCAGAACACCAACTTGCTTACACACTTCATGATGTTAAGCATTTTCAACAGGGCTACTGAAAAGACTTTGATGTCCTGGCTACAATCTACATAATACATTTAATTTTCTTGACTAAAATAAAATAATTATTATTTAATAAATAAAGCAAATACCGTTTGTAGAGGAAACATATTTTCAGACTGCACTTCAGAAGGTGGTGGAGCAAAATCAGCCACTTCAGAAAGTGGTAGAGGGACATGTGTCTGGCATCTCCGCGTCCCAACGGTAAATTACACCTATGACTCTCATGCCATTAAACTTCAGGATAAAGAGAGAGAGAGTGCAGTATTCACAGAGAGAGAGAGAGAGAGATGCTAGAAGAAGAGTAGAGATAAGAGGAGAAAAAACTGACACAAGCACTCAAGCAAGAGGAGACCCACTGGTGCAATGTCACAGATCAAACACGAAGAAAGAGAAGAGATTAAACACGCTGTGTGAGAGTGTGTGTGGGCTTGATCTTCCAGCCTGGGCTAATATGTGTTCTGGGTAAAAGCAAATGGCTCAGGAAAGAACGGATAAGTGGAAACGGAGCTACGGGACTGAATGAACAGGGTGTTTTTCTTCTGAGCTCATGCATCTGGAGCTGTTCATGTGAATGGTCACTAGGGCATAGTTTAAGGTATGTGTGTGTGTGTGTGTGTGTGTGTGTGTGTGTGTGTGTGTGTGTGTGTGTGTGTGTGTGTGTGTTATATCAGCTACTGTAATTGTATTGGGATGAGGCTGTCTGTACAGGGATTTAAGACACATCCAGCCTTTTGATCAATAAATTGAACACTGGCTGGGTCACAGACAAGCAGAGAGAGAGAGAGACAGAGGGAGGGAGAGAGGGAAAGAGGGAGGGAGAGAGGGAAAGAGGGAGGGAGAGAGAGGGAGGGAGAAAGACAGACAGATTTTGTTCCATGTGGCTAATGGAATTAAACAGTAAACAAAATATAAAACAGGATTAC
>JAOYMR010000013.1:8600014-8611259 GCA_025802075.1 Tenebrosternarchus preto | reverse complement strand
GTTTTTTGGATGCCGTTTTTGCCTTGCCCCTTATTGTACGTTTGCTCTCTGACCTGGTTACCGATCCTGCTTTCGTTATCTGACTCTGCTCTTTGCCTGCCGCTATTAAATTTATACAACCATATCGTGCGCATGGATCCCTCTCTGCCTCCCGCCACGGGAACGTTACAGCAACAGAGCAATTTCTCAGAATGAGATTCTTGCAAAAAAACAACAAAAAAAAACATTAGGAAATATTTAGAATATACTGTCCTCTACCTGCTGCATGTCACACTATAAAGCATACAATCAAAAGTCAGAGCTGTTGAAATGTAGAACTGAAAAGAGTTTGCAAACTAAAAAGCAGAAACACAGAGTTTGAGCTGAGATACTTTTCAGTTTTTGACAGCCCCGTAACCTGAAGGGTCCAGAAGTGATGCTGAGTTGGCATTTTTTCCCCTAACCCTAACCCTAACCCCCACCCTCACCCCCACCCTAACCCTAACCCCCACCCTTACCCTAACCCTCACCCTGACCCTCACCCTAACTCTGGCTGAACAGGTCAATTACATTGGTGTTTTATTAGGTAGCTACTGAGTCTAGCCCAACATATTATCATTGTTGTAGAATTTAATGCTACCCTTAAATTTAAAAAGAAATAAAATTAAAAGGATAAAAAGGATTGTAATATAGAACTTATTATAAAATTTCATTTTAAAATGTAATACAATTAAATAGAATTGTACAACTAAATATAAATATTAATATTACAAATAACATTTATTAAAAGAGGTTAATTAAAAGAATAAAAGCGCAACGATAAAAAGTGGTGCCAAGATAGGATGCAAGTGTAAACAGAAGAGAATGTTTCTAATCTGGATTTATTTGGGCCAAATCTAAATTCGTCTGGGTGTTGTTTTCAGTTATGTTTAACATAAACCTGTTTCAGAGTGTTTGGTTTGAATTCTGGGCTCTACAAGCTGGTCTGTGTCCCTGTATCGAAACTACTAGGTTTATACTTCAGAAAAAAAAGTGTTCTGGGCTTTATTAACTGAGTTTTATTGACTAGTGGTATTTGTTTTAAAGCTAGTTAAGTAAAACATGATGACATGGAATGGAATGCAGCAGAACCCACTTAGATAATGTTTTTTCTGCATTGCATATTTTCAACAGAGAGGCCACAAATTACCCAAACTTACATAGTGCATGTTTCTATGTTCCAATAGGTTTATAACAAACTTTCAGCATTCAATCATCCTAGGACTCACACCTTAGAGGATATGAGTATCAGAGTTACCTTAGAGGAAAATAGAGAATCTTAACATACAGGATTGTCACTTTTGTAGATGCACCATACCTGAGAATCATCAGTTTGCAATGTGGATCCTCCAGTCTAGCAGAGAGCAGCTTCATTCCTGTGGCTCCTGGGTGGTTGTAGGTCAGATCCAGTTCTTTAAGGTGTGAGGGGTTTGAACTCAGAGCTGAAGCCAGGGAAGAACAGCCTTCTTCTGTGACCAGACAACCAGACAATCTGTATGGCAAAAAAGGATACATTCAGTTAAATTCATGAAAAAAAGAAAGAAAGAAAAAAAATCGAAATAAGCTGGATTGTAGTTTTGGTTTTTCTGTCCGTTCTGTTTTGTGTTTTGAATTATTTGTTCTTTTTCCTCTTGCTCTGTTTGAGGAAACAGTAATTACTCCATTTCAAGATTCTTAAATATAAATGCTTCATGATCTATCAGGCATAACATGGATGTTTTGTAGTTTGCCAACTGCATGGCGAGAACAACAACAACAACAACAACAACAACAACAAACCTGAGTATCTCCAGTTTACAGCATGGACTGCTCAGTCCAGCAGAGAGTAGCTTCACTCCTGTATCACACAAGTCATTATTACTCAGGTCCAGTTCCCTCAATGTTGTTGATTGTAACACTGCAGCCATGGTTTCTCCAGACTTCTCAGTGAGGTCACAGATGGGAAGTCTGAGGTAAGGAAACAAATTTAGTAAATTTTGTCACTAGAATATATAGAGAGAGCAAATCCGATGATATTTCAAAGAAACTGAAATATATATATATGCCATAAACATACATACAGATTTACTTCCACCATAATGATTAGAATTACAGTATATGAAAGCAAGAAAGACAAGACCAAACACCTCAGAATCTCCAGTTTACAGTGAGGATCTTTCAGGCCAGTAGAGAGCAGTTCCACTCCGGCATCTTGTACATGATTGTTTCCCAGATCCAAATGTTTCAGGTGTGAGGATGGAGATTTTAGAGCTAAACTCACAATTTCAAAGGACTGCTCTGTAAGCTTAGAACCAGATAACCTTGAGAAGGTACAAAAAACCCATGTAAATACAATTGCATTTTTCAGCTCATTTACACAATAGTTGCTTTATAGGTAATGTATACCTAAAGGTATACATTTATAGGTACTCATAATCCTAAACACTTACGTGGCTTTCCTGCAGTTATAGACAGCTGGGATCAGTCTGCTCAACCCCTCCTGAGACGCATTATATTTTTGCAGGTTTAACTCATCAAACACCTGCTCAGAAACCTGAAGCATGTAAGCAATTAATGAACAAAATCCAGGTGCGAGGTATTTATGTGAGAACTTCTCTGAGTTTATGACCTCCAGAATCTCACTGTGAACAGATTTGTCATTCATTTCGGCCAAACAGTGGAGCAGATTGATACATCTATCATTTAAAATATTTCCTCTGTACGAGTCTTTATTTACTGCATCTTTTATGTACTGCACCACTGTCTTGATGCTTTCTGAGGTTTTCTCTGTGTGCGGCAAAACACCCCACAGGAGTCTCTGATTGGACTCCAGTGAGATGCCCATTAGGAAACGGAGGAACATATCCAGGCGCCCATTCTGAATTTGTAATGATTTGTCAACTGCTTTCTTCAATAAATGGTCCAGCTGAACATTCCCAGATCGAGCTCTGACATCATCCAGGAAAAATCTCAGTGCCTCTATGTTCTTGCTCACATAGCAGTGAAACACATAAAATGCAGCCAGAAACTCTTGGAAGCTCAAATGAACAAAGCAGTAAACCTTATACTGGTAAAGCACTGACTCCGCCTTAAAGATCTCAGTACAAATACCAGAATACGCTGAGGTCTCAATGACATCAATGCCACACTCTCTCAGGTCCTCTTCATAGAACATCACATTGCCCTTCAACAGCTGTTTAAACGCCAGCTCAGCCAGTTTCAGAATTGGTTGTTTGTTGGATATCAGCAGTTTCCTTGTATCTCGCTCTTTATTCCGGTTATATTTCTGGTTTTTCATGTTTGTCTGCATGAGGAGGAAGTGTATGTACATCCCGGTGAGAGTTGTGGGAATGTCCTTATTGTTCTGGAGAAACATCTGCTGAAGGACTGTGGCTACAATCCAACAGAAGACTGGTATGTAGCACATACTGTAGAGGACTGAATGTTTAATATGTGCGATAATTCTGTTGGCCTGATCCTGTTTACTGATTGTCTTTGTAAAGTATTTCTCCTTCTGTGCGTCATTGAATCCCTGAATTTCTGTCACACAGTCAAAATATTCAAAGGGAATCTGACCAACTGCTGCTGGTCGTGAGGTTATCCAGATATAAGCTTTGGGAAGCAATTTCCCTTTGATGAGGTTTACCAACACCACATCAACTGATGATTCTTTGACTGGATCAGATAAGTTCTGGTACTCTGCAAAATTCAAGTTCAGTCTGTTCTCATCCAGACCATCAAGTATAAATACAATTTTAAGCTTTTTCAGAACTGTCAGTATAACTGATTCAAGCTCAGGATGGAATTTTACCAGAAGACTACAAAGACTACACTGCTTCCCTTCAACCAAGTTTATCTCTCGGAATGGAAGCATCATCATCAAATCAACATCATGATTAGCTTCTCCTTTGGACCAGTCGAGAACAAACTTCTGCACAGTGATCGTTTTCCCAATGCCAGCAATGCCAGTAGTCAACACAGACCTGATTTTTGCTTCTTTTCCATGTCTGTTTGGTTTACATGTGGGTGTGAATATGTTGTTGTAGCTGATAGGATTGTTGTGTGGAACTTGTGTTCTTGACATCTCTGTTCTCCAAATCTCATGGCCCTCATTCATCAGTGCCGATCCTCCCTCTATGATATACAGATCAGTGTAAACATCTTCCAGAAATATTTTTCTCATGGTGTTCATCCCTTCAAAGATGCTTTCACATTGATCCTTTAGAATGCTTTTATAGTCCATCAAAACACGCTGCAGGACATCTGATTAGGAAAAAGATTACCCAAAATGAAAACATTTAGGATGAATGTACTGGAGCGATAGTTTTCTCTAAAACAATCATCTACAGTGAACTGCACAAGTACTGATATTGATTGCTAGCTACTTTTCCTCTTTTTTTGAATACCTGACATTTTTGCAACTTTTTGCAACTTTATTCCAAGTTTCCAGAAACACAGCTGTGAAATCTATGAAGTGTAAATGTTTTTTTGGACACATCACAATGGTGCCTGAAGGTATTTGAGATTGTTTGCGGGACAGTTTAATGGCTTCTAACTTATAAATGTTTTGGTTTTCTCATCCACACATTTTTTATTTACTACTATGTCTCGACTTAAGTTGTGATGTATGAAATATTTACATCAGAATGGACAAACACACCCACCTGCAGTGGGAGGAGCATGAACAGAGCCTGCAGTTTTAGCTCTGCTGGAACTGGAAGCTCTCCAAACTTCAAGAAAAAAAAAAGAACAAGACAATCATAAAGGTTTATTTTAACCACCCAACACTAGGCAAACATTAATACCACTTACCAAACTGAACATGCTGAAAGAGAGACTTGGTTGTTGCATTTATAGATTTATAGCACTGTTTTTTTGCATTACAGCATGTGATAATCAGTGTTTTACAATACACTCTCAGCACACACCACCTGAAAAAAAAAAAGTAACTGTGATATTAGCCATTTACCATGGAGTCATTTACCTCCATCCTTGGGGTTAGTAGCACAGTTAATTGTAACGTGTCCATGAATCACGTTTCCATGGAGCACTGGAGCAATCGCTTGTGCATGATGATGAGCTGTGACGCTCGTCTGGACTGTGCTGCTCTCAGCTGTGCTGGGTGAGGATGATGGGTTTTGGACTGGTACAACCTCACCCTCACCTCTACCCTTACCCCTCTCTGAAAAGTTAGACACTGTTACCATGGGTAAGAAAATGTTAACAAAATAACACAAATAAAATGACTAATTAGTAACACGCACTTTTTGAAGCAGTCCAGTACAGAAGCTATAGAATGTATAGTTTGTCTGACAGTTATGTCTATATTGGTTGAACCATAAAAAACAATAACAGTACAGACTTAACATGTTTAGCACTTGGTCCTTCAGTCACACCTCAGTCCCTCAAGACTTAAACACCGTATACCTGGCTTATGCCATCTGAGGTGAGAGAGGGACTGGGATAGATCTCCATGGTCAAACTCGCATCTAAGTATTAATATAATTTCTGTAGCATTACCATTTTTTAACTTTTTCCACTGCTGTTGATTCATTCTGTTCAGTGTTTTCAGTGGACAGGAACACGAACAGCATCACATCCTCTTCCTTCGAGGCAAAGAATCCAAAAGTAACTACATGGCATCTGGGGCCAAACATCATTCATACTTGTAGTTCAGTTTCCCTTAATGCACCATTACATTTATTAACATAATAAATGTATTATTAACATATCATATTAACATATGTAACACTAATTCAAACGTACAGAAAATCATATGGATATGATCACATCCTGAGTTTGAGATGTATATTTTGCAGCAATAATAAGAAAAAGATTTCATGAAAAAATTAATTAGACTAATAATTTTGTACCCAAGCAAAAATTTAGTTTTCTATTAATGAATATCTCCACTAGATATGCAACCACATTTTGTTTCTGTGTGTATTAAAATAGACCTAATTTTGTCACATCAATAATTTGTTTGTTGTTGCAAAAAAGCCTCACGCATGTCGTTAAATAAAGCTTTGGAGATGAAAATCCCACTTAAAAAACATTCTGACTGTTTATTAAAGGATGATACCAATTTAATTTTTATCGGATGGTTTTAAGGTTCATTGTTGATTTCATCAGCTTTTGACAAAATGTCGGACATAGAAAGAGATGCTACTGAATTCGACACAAGCTGAGCTGAAAAGCAACAGCAAATTTTAGCCTGACTTTGGAACCATGTCTTACTTTGCGCTTTAAAAAAAAAACCCTAACCCTAACCCTAACCCAAGTTCCGCGTTTCTCTTCTAACTCCTTTTCCCAGTCACCCCCAAACTACAAGATTGAACATTCCCCCATTTGTTGTTTATAATTCTCTCTAAGGTCGTCAGCATCTTTCTTACTTCTGGTTTCTTTGAAAGTTTCTCTCCAAAGCCCTAAAAACTAAACAACGTTGTCGGTTAAACATATTAGCTACATAGCTACAAGTTAAAAATATAACATTTGAAAAAACGCTTACTAAAGTAAAACCTTCAAAATACAGCATATACCTCGTTGGTTGCATGTAACAAACATCGGATCTTCGGGCGTCAAATGAAGTAGCACAAACCGAAGGGAACAGCATACACAGGAAGTGCGATGCCGTTTTTCCTCAAAGCTGTGCGAGGCGCAAGAGCGAAAGTGAAACTGTGCGATGCACACCTGGACGGCGTCATGTTGCATCAACAAGGAAAAGAAGATAAGCATCAACTTCGCGTGAACTTTTGTTCTGTACTGGAGCGGTTCCGGTCGGGACTGGCTCGCGACGTCGTTGCATTGTGAGGCAAGAATCGAAACGACTTCGGGTCCAACAGACCAACGCGGTCTCATGCGCGCACGCATTGACAGTTATTCTCCCCGCATACTTGTATTATTTTTCCTTTTCCCTTTCTTTTATAGTTGTATTAGTACTTATTTTACGTTCACATGGTTAAATGTTACTTATCCTTTATTTCTGTGAACTATTAATCTCATTATTCATTGTTATTCATTAAACTTTTATATACAGTTTCCCTGCATACGAGTTTGGTCTCTATTAGTGTATGTAGCTGATATCCCATTGGTTACTGGTAGATATCGCTTCATGTCGCTACAATAGCAATCTCAAAAGGCTTGAATGTCTTTTTTACACATAACAATACAGTACGTATGAGATTTTTGTTAAATGTATCAAATCTAAGCTGTATTCTTGCAGTAAATTTCTCCATTATAAAAACCTTTTTATCCCTCTCTCTCCATTGCACTGTGCTGGGAGGCTGAGGTTTTAACCAGAACATGGTTATTATTATTATTTTTTTGCTATTAAGAGTAAGTTCTGCAATAAGTATGTCAAATCCTCATCAATCCTTCTATCAGATAATATACCTAATATACACATTGCAGGGTCTAATGTAAATCTGATTCCTAAAATTTTACCAATTTGCAATTGGCATGCAAAAGATGTACCAGTAGCTCAACACAAGACTTCCCTCCATGTGCATTCACTGTCAGCAGAGAGGTTAAGAAGGAATGGGTGTGCTTAGTAATCAGGGATAGATGATCTTGTGAATTGGTGAGTGAAACTTTGGGAGTTGTACTCTCTTGTGGCTGGTGGCATGACAATGACTTCTCAAGGCCATTAAGTGGCAACCTAAAGCAGGAGGGTCTAAACCACTGGGTGCCATACAGGGCAAGTTAATGTGATACTTCATGGCCAAAAGTATCAAAGGGAGAGCTGTAGGAAATTACAGTATGGACCCAAAGATGACTGGCATACCTCACCTCACTGTCATCATTAAAATAAAAGGAAAGGTCCAAACCAGGGAGTCTTCTCAAAAATGGGGACCAATGAAAAAGAAAAGCATTTCTCTCTGTGGGGCCAGAAAATATAATTATCTTAAAGGGATTTTAATAGTAAGTGTCCCATCACAGACCATGGGAACTGGTCTAGACATGAAGACATCAGGTAATTCCATGCTGACAGTACTTACACTAGTCATAAACAATAAACACTGACATTGGTCATACACAATTAACCCTTGACAGGAGGAGCTTAGGTGGGAGACGATATTTTAAAATGTATATATGTTGTGTTCTTTAAAACTTGGGGTTCAGTTCAGCTTAACTGTACACTAGTGTTACACCGCTACTTTTAATGCTTGTTGTTAATGTTAAATAAAATTTTGCTCAGTGTGGAACAGTTATGGATCAACTCATTCATTTTCTATGTGGGATCCCCTACCCAGTAAATTGTGGCATAGTCTGTGTTTAAACAAACCAAAAAAAGTAAGGTTATGTTTCATTTTTTTGTCAACACTCCTTCCACACAACTGTAAACAATGTCTTTATGTTTTCATCTGGGGTCCAAGTCACTGGAAAGGTGACAGAAAAGGTCACAGAAGTAGTGGATCAGGAAATTGAGGAACTTTCAGTCCTTGTTTAAAGATAGATGAACACACATAGTAGTAACAAACGTGTACAAAGGAAAACACAAAATTCAACATTTCAAAGGTACTTAATCCACTGCTGGTTTCTCGCACTGTGGTTTCTCACACAGGTAAAGCATTCATTTCTCACACAGGCAAAGCCAGACGCCCTTCTGTTTCTCTCGTACAGCAGCAGTTTAATTTATTATCTTTAATATTCTTATCATTTCTTATCTTACTCACATAGCATAGGTGAGTGAACACACTGAACTCTGGCAGCATGAGGTTGTGTGTGAAGGATTTCACATCACTGTTTTATTTTATCTGGTTCAGCATATTAATTTTTGTTCCTTCTCACTGGCATTAAACTCGCATTATGTGAGTTAGAGCAGGTTGCTATAATATCACGGTAATGGGTTTCTCAGGCGTTACTAACCGACTTGTCTATGAAACTATGAGCTCAAACATTGTAGTTTGAAGAACACAAACATCAGAAAATTACAATTAGCAGTGTGCACAGCAGAGTACATTATATTAAAATTCAAGTATATATTAAAATACAACACTACACGTTTCAGAATTAAGCCGAATGCAGCAGCAGCTGCTCTGGAGTGGAGAGTTGAGGAGTAGAACTGTATACCTGCACGTAGAGACTGAAGAACTTCCCTGAGTGTCTGGTCATGACAAAACACACATAAGTAATAGGTTAGCCGATGCTTAATTAGCAAAGAATCGTAAGTGTGTTCCTGTCAACAATTCTGACACTCTGCACTGTATGTGGCCCAGATAATTAATGTAGCCAACTACGCCATCTAGTGGCAAACTGAGACTCTTGTAGTCAAACGAATCAGCTCAGGTTCCTTTAGGCGTGGAAAGAGCAGCACAACCATGTTCACTCGATCAATTAAAATATAATTAAAATACATTAAAAAGAAGTTATAAAATACAGTTTTAGAAATAATTGACAAATAACAGTTTTGAATAAATATATTTTTTTCCTTTGAGAGCGTTTATCAATTATACCTTTAAGTTTGCTGAACAAATATTCTTACTGCAAAGAGGTCTTCAGTAAAACTGAAAGATTCAGCTTGGTGGTGGTGTATGTGAACTATAGACAGATTGAGGAAGAGAACCAATTTGTTTGTTGTTGTTGTTTTGTTTGTTTGTTTGTACAAAAAAGCCACGAAATTCATCTTTTTATATCAAAATAGTCTATTGTGTGTCCACTTCAAGCAACATCCCAATAATAAAAAGGTAGAAATCCGCATCCACAGATTTCCATCTTCAAAGATTAATTTTTTACATTAACAAAAACAGCCGGCAAACTCAAAACGTTTCACCCTCAGGCTTCGCTAGGTAATTGATCACACCTGCTAAAGTCCTTTTATAAATTCTACTTCCTCTCCAGAAGGAGCAGCATACCTACTGTATATCTTCCTAGCAAAAAACAAACATACAATAAACTCTAAAGTATTGACATAACTGCACAACAATCAGGAATTTTATCTTATATGTTGGAAATATTAGAATGTCAAACTGTTGATGAAGGTCGCTATAAACACAGATCTATACTGAAAAGCTATTCTAAGAAAATATTGCTCACTAACCCTCTTCGCTAAATCCTCTCACTAAACCCCCTTACCAAATCCGAAGGTAGGTCTTCCATAAAGAGGATAAAGTAATCCTGTAATTCTAGACTAACGTTCCGCTCTAAGTAAAAAATAATTCGCTCGTAGTCTCAAACCGTTGGAGGCTCGAGTCCCGATTTTTAAAAGCCCTACTGAGAATTACTGTTTAATTCTGAGAATAAAGATAAAGTGAATTCTGACACACACACACACACACATACACACACAAATTAAGCAAATCCTCCAAAACGGACTGCCATAAATTTCTGGTTGCGCACCCAGGCGTGCAGTCTCGTGTCGTTTTATTTGTGCTAATTAGGAAAACTGGCAGGCACTTTTAATGTAAGAGGTCATTGGGATTTATCAGAACAAGAACAAAGATGCATTCCATTTTTTGTAATTTCTCAAGCTGCCAGTAGGTGGCAATGTAGCTTTACAAATTCGTGACATCCATATATTACAAAGCTGAAAATAAGACCGGAAATGATTGCAGCATCATTTCTAAAGAAGACTTGGAATTTTTAAATGCAGTGTCCTTTTCAGTCCACATTTATACCAATAGTTTACAAATAGATGAAATTCTGAGTTGTTATCAGCCTGCCTGGAGTTATCTCTTGCAGTAACTGGCCTTGATTTAGCATGAAGGGAGTGTAAAGGGCCTATACAGTTTGCAATTGTTTAGTTAATTTTGTTTTGTATTAGGGAATTATACATGCAACATGACAACGATGTTTATTTTTTATAGTAGAGTGTTGTTTTTTTATATATATATTAGAACATTTTTACATTAACCCAGTATCAAATGTGCCTAAACCAAACCACTGAGTACCTTGTACAGGTGAACACTGACTACAATGATCTTATATCTGATCTCCTCAGAAACACATTTTGTCATTTTAGATGTACATGAGTAGAACATTTGCAGAGCAGATATTGTGTGTTCAGGTAGCTGCTTGTGTGAATGTAAGCATCTCTTTGAAGAGGAACGAAACCTCTGTCGAATCTTAAGAGGCAGTCTTTGTTGGAAGACCCCAGCTGTAGTGGTTTACAGTTGGAAGACCACAGCTGTAGTGGTTTACAGTTGGAAGACCCCAGCTGTAGTGGTTTTACAGTTGGAAGACCCCAGCTGTAGTGGTTTACAGTTGGAAGACCACAGCTGTAGTGGTTTACAGTTGGAAGACCCCAGCT
>JAOYMR010000013.1:8571488-8590383 GCA_025802075.1 Tenebrosternarchus preto | reverse complement strand
GACTGAGATGGGGTATATGATGACTGAGATGGGGGTATATGATGACTGAGATGGGGTATATGATGACTGAGATGGGGTTATATGATGACTGAGATGGGGGTATATGATGACTGAGATGGGGTATATGATGACTGAGATGGGGTATATGATGACTGAGATGGGGTATATGATGACTGAGATGGGGGTATATGATGACTGAGATGGGGTATATGATGACTGAGATGGGGGTATATGATTTTAGATGGTAGTATCTGAGGTCCAGGGGGAGTTCAGGGAGAGTCTTACATAAGTCTTTGCCTCTGCCATTTATTAAATGTTACATAACACAACTGCTTTTGTTCTTGACTTGGAATAATAGTGTAATGATGCAGGGTTGCAGTTGTTTATAATTGTTTTGTTTAATTACAAAAACAGTCATAACATAAAAGGTGAGTTACAACAGCACCATAGGTCACTGTGGTATATTGTGTGTGCGTGCGTGCAAACTAATGCTACTACTGTTGAAAGTCATTAGGAGAAACTACCATCTGATAAACGTCACTCTGGCTGGACACTGTTCTTTAGTCATGATTTGTTGGGACTGCCATGTCATTGCTGATTGAGCTGTCTAAGGTTTCACCATATCGTTTGGATTGTTACTTCTCATCTCGATGATGCTACGCACATCTGTGGCTGGAGGTCCAAGAGGTTATTTAGCCCTGCCCTCTAGAAAGACAGCTTTGTTTCCCTCTCCCTATGTCATTTAGTGTGACGTTAATCACGTGTGTCTGATGGGTCACTCAGGCGGTTACTGGCCTCTTTCAAGCACATTCAGCTGACCTGAAATGGACTGAAACTGCATAAACGCAAAGGTTCATAGTCACTGGGGTCAGGTGGATTTATGGATACACTTAGGTTATAAACAGATGTCACTCTCCTCTAGCACATTCCACTGAGCTCTGAACCTATTGCATGTTTTTAGGTTCTATGTTTTTGGTGAAATGCCTGGTTTGAGAGTTGTAGGCAAAACATGATCTTTTAAACCTCCACTGTACAGAAAGACCCAGTTTCTTTTTTATTATCTGTAAAAGTAACTTTAAAACCAACTGACCAAAAACACATTCTGCTAAATAAAATGTTTTTATAGCTTCTTATTTATAGAGTGTATAAAAATAGGGACATCACAGTGTAATCTGAAATGGTAAAGCAGGATGTGTTTATCAGGCTGGTTGGTTGTATAAATTATAGTTTTGAATCTAGGACACCAGATCTCAACGAAATTGCAGTAGCTCCTTCTAAAGCTACTGACACTACTAATTTACAACATCAGATTAAGTGTGAAAGTGTGTATGTGTGTGTGTGTGTATGTGTGTGAACATCTTCTATATTTTACCTGTTGTGGTGTGTTTGTGTGCATTTGTGTGTGTGTGTGTGTGTGTGTGTGTGTGTGTGTGTGTGAAAAACACTTGCATATTCCACCTGCTGCTGCGGTGTGTTTGTGTGAGTGTGCATACACTTACACCATGGGCAGTGTATTCATGCTGAGAGACCTGCTGCAGACACTTCTACTGCAGCAAATGATGTGTGAACAGGGTGTGGCTCACATGGGTGTACGCATGCGTATGTGTGTGTGTGTGTGTGTGTGTGTGTGAGGAAGAGGAGGTGAGTGATGAAGGGCAGTGCAGCACTTCACCTCCCCAACCCAGTTTTTTTTTCTGCTGCTGTGTGGTGTGTTAAAATAGACTGAAACACAGAGAGACAGTCAAATGAGTGTGGAGAGAGAGAGAGAGAGAGAGAGAGAGAGAGAGAGAGAGAGAGAGAGAGAGAGAGAGAATGGGAGCAAGAATGTGTGTGTGAGAGAGAAAGGGAGGATGAGAAAGAGAAGGAGAGAGAAAGAGAGAATGTGTGTGCAAATCTCCTCCTGCACTGCATGAGGTGTGGTCCTCTCCCCCACAGATCTCTGTTATCTCTCTCTCTCTAATAGTTTTCCTCTCCTTTTTTGTTTCATTGTTGACTGCAACCTCCTAAAAGATTCCCTAATTTTTTTTGTCTTTGTTCCCTAGCGTGTGAGTGTTTTTGTTTTCCTCTGTAGTAAAGCTCTCCAGTTGTGAGTGAACCCTGTTCTCTCTAAGTGGTGTCTGATGCTGTGGGTGGAGATGTATCCCCTGGGTCTGATGCTGTGGGTGGGGATGTATCCCCTGGGTCTGATGCTGTGGGTGGAGATGTATCCCCTGGGTCTGATGCTGTGGGTGGAGATGTATCCCCTGGGTCTGATGCTGTGTGTGGGGATGTATCCCCTGGGTCTGATGCTGTGGGCGGGGATGTATCACACTGGGTCTGATGCTGTGGGCGGGGATGTATCACACTGGGTCTGATGCTGTGGGTGGTGATGCATCCCCTGGGTCTGATGCTGTGGGTGGGGATGTATCCCCTGGGTCTGATGCTGTGGGTGGGGATGTATCCCCTGGGTCTGATGCTGTGGGCGGGGATGTATCACACTGGGTCTGATGCTGTGGGTGGTGATGCATGTATCCCCTGGGTCTGATGCTGTGGGCGGGGATGTATCCCCTGGGTCTGATGCTGTGGGTGGTGATGCATCCCCTGGGTCTGATGCTGTGGGTGGTGATGCATGTATCCCCTGGGTCTGATGCTGCGGGTGGGGATGTATCACACCCACTGATGCAGTCTGATGCAGCTATGCTGTAAAAGATTCTGCTTAGGAAGCAGATTCTTAACAGCAGTTATGTGTCTCCTTTATAGGAGACACATATAGAGCAGCAAGATTACCTTTATACTTTACACGTTTCAATTGCTCTGTGTGTGTGTGCGTGTATGTGTGTGTGTGTGTTTGTGCATATGTATACTTGTGTGTCAGTGTTGACCACTTTATCATTCTAGGGTCCTTGATGAGTCTTTGATGAGACAAAATATACACAGTATTGTGTCTGTGTACACGATTACACCAAAATGTGTGTGCTTGTGTGTGAGTGTCTGTACAACTGGCTGCATCATCCATTCAAGATTAACAGTGTAATTAATTGCACCTTTCCTTGGATCTCAGTGCCAATACTGCTGCTCCTGGCATGGTGAACAGTGTGCTGAAATGCTGATCTTGCAGTTTCAGCCCTGCAAAAACACTCAGGGTGTCCTTACTGAAGCAGTTTCCCCTCTATGGTAATTCCTGGGGAAAGTGTCTATGTTGCTTAAATTGAATGCTTGACTTGAAATTGATTGCTCCACTGACTTTGGCACCAGAGGTTGTGAGTTCAAATCCTGCCCAGGGTTGGGGTGGTCCCAGTGCGGTCCTGCCAAGATGACATTAGAGCTCAAATATGTGAAGTGAACTCAAACCTTCTTATCAGATCAATTGCCATCAGTTCACAGAAATAAACAAAGCCCAAAACAGCCAAGAGGAACCAGCCACATAAATAGTCCTGGCAATGCCCCATTGGAAGCTTCTCAGTGTTCTCATTGGATTACGGCCTGTGGTGTGATGTGATGATCACACGTCACTCTTGGACTATGTGTAGCATTTTTGAAAGCTATAAAATACACATGTTTGGCTAGCATTAAGCATGTTTGGCTAGCATTAAGCATGTTTGGCTAGCATTAAGCCCTTTAATGCTCTTATTGCTTCATAAAAGCAATGACCCACAAGTCATTAATGTGTAACCCAGGGTCAACGAGGTTGTGAGCAAAGAAAACATGGCTAAAAAGTTATTTGACTACTTACTTCTTGGCTTTATCTATTTATACTACAGCCCAGGGTTACCTCCCTACTGACCCCTAGTGGGTTGGAGGGGATATAGCATCACAATTAGCTTGACCCTAGCCAACTGGTAACCAGACTGATTACAAATGTCTTTATCCTTTAATAAAAAGTCATTTAATGTTCTTATCCCTTCATAAAAACCATTAATGTTCTCATCCCTTAATCAATGCCATTAATGGCCTTATCCCTTTATAAAAAAAATCATTTAATGTCCATTTGATATCCTTATCCCTTCATAAAAAAATGAATTTAATGTTCTTATCCCTTTATAAAAGCCATTAATGTCCTTATGTCTTTATAAAAAGCCAGTTAATGTTCTTATGTCTTTACAAATAAAAACAATTAATGTCCTTATGTCTTTTTAAAAAGACATTAATGGGCTTTTTATGAAGACATAAGGACATTAATGGCTTTTGATAATGTCCTTATGTATTTATAAAAAGCCAATGAATGTCCTTATGTTTTTATAAAAAAAAAAAAATTAATGTCCTAATGTCTTTATAAAAACCATTGAATGCCCTTATTCCTTAATAAAAGCTTTCATGCTCAGCTAATCAAGAATCAGTTAATCAAGGGGCGAATGAGATACGGTCTCAAAGGGCAAAGACTGTTTTCCTTGGCAACCATAATGAGTCTCATCTGAATAGAGGTAACATTGCTTTGTTCATTGCTTGTTCCCAACAATGGCTTTAAGAATCTCAGGATTCATAAAAGCCACAGCCTGGTGACATAAAGCACTGAAGTCTCTGAACTCAAATGCTCAAATGCCCTGCATTGTTATTCGATTTCTCATCTATCTGCTAACATTGCAGTACACCATGAACTGAATTCATTCTTTTTAAGGTAAATGGCAAAATCCTTCTCAGCATCCCTAGAGAGATACTGTCTCCAAGGAAGTCTAGCAAAGTGTGTGACACACACTTATGAGATACTCTTTGTTGTGCTTGTTCACGTATGCGTGTATTTGTCTTTATGTACATTAGCCAGGCGCTCTCTCTAAAGTCCTCTCCAGTCTCTCCAGTGCTGTAAATTCAGTACTACGTTGAGCTGGAAGTTTCTCTGCTATATTCACTGCATCACTGGGTCAGAACTCTATGCTGTACTTTTTTGTTCCAGGTTGAATTACAATCATATAATCATATAATACAGCAAAATGCTGAATCATTTGTGGGCTCATAAATAGGATGTTTACTGTAGCTTTTCACATTACCATATGTCTTTTGAAATGCAGTACTTATGTGGAGTTCTGTGTTTTGGTCCTCTGTTATACGTGGATAGGTGTACAAATGGGAAAGCCTATCCATTTTCCCTGGGTCAGTAATATGGAATACAATGAAAGTCTTAGATTGAATGAATGAAGTTAGACTTATATAGCACCTTTCACAGATTCCCAGGATGCTTTTACATCCACATCCTTTTTCTCCAGTCACATGACATCCAGCCAGTATGATGAATTTACTAATTCAAGTTAATTTATTTGCTCAAGCAGTGTGATCATTTTTGGTAAAAGTAATTGATTTACAGTAGGTAAAACTTGAAATTTGTTCTTGGTTTACGCAACTCATTACCAGAATATCAGGTTACACTTTTCATATTTATTACCTTCTCTCTTAGAGAACTCTCTCTCTCTCTCTCTTTCTCTCTCGCTCTCATTTTTTAAGATTCAGTGACAGGAGAGTAAAGACTCTCTCTGTAAGAACTTCTGTTTCCTCTGTTTCGAGGGTCTTGCCTGGACTTCACTAGCAGGTCAGGCCCCTAGATGGACAGGACTCACAGCTCTGGACTCTAGGGGACCTGGTAACCATAGCAGGTCCCAAGATGGGAGATGTGGACACGAGTAGATTCCTGCTTGAGTATAAAATCTATATATTTTGCATCAGTACTTGTATCAGAACCTCTGATTCCAGCAAATATAACCAGTGACGTCTTTATGGATTTCTTTAATAGTAAAATAGAGAATATTAGACTAAACACAAAACCTTTAATATCTAACCTCACTGGTCTGTCATCTGGTATGGCTGATATTGAACAAAATGTTGTTTTAGAAGAAACACTTGAAGCTTTCCATCTGCTCCCACAATCAGAATTTGAAAAAATCATTTCATTACTGAATTGCACAACTTGTACATTAGACTCAATTCCCTCAAACTTACTCAAGGAGGTACTACCAGCTTTAGTTACAGACTCAAACCTACCATTTTTATCTAAGATCATAGAAAAAGCCATGGCCCAACAATTATGCATATATTTGCATACGAATCACATATTTGAAAACTTCCAATCTGGATTTAGGTCCCACCACAGCACTGAAACAGCTCTAGTTAAAGTAACTAATGATCTCCTCCTTGCTTCAGATCAAGGTTATGTATCTCTGCTAGTGCTGGTGCTTCTTGACCTCAGTGCAGCTTTTGACACAATAGACCACAATATTCTGCTAGAAAGACTAGAAAATAGGATTGGAATCTCAGGAACAGCCCTATCATGGTTTAAGTCTTACCTAACTGAACGATATCAGTTTGTAGAGCTAAACAATGTTTCCTCCAAACACTCAAAAGTGAAATATGGAATCCCACAAGGATCCATCTTAGGACCATTATTATTCACATTATATATGCTGTCACTTGGTATAGTTATAAGCAAGCATGGTGTCAACTTTCACTGCTATGCAGATGATACCCAGCTATATATATATCAGACTGATGACAGACCCAGGCTAGAGAAAATGGACTTCCCCATTGCACCTGGCTCAGTAGCTAAAAATCTTGGCATAGTATTCGACTCAGACTTATCATTCGATAAATATATAGATAGTATTACTAGGTTAGCATTTCTTCACTTACGCAATATTAGCATATAATAGCAATATTAGCATATAACAGCAATATTAACATATAAAGCTCTGCATGGGCCCTTGATTATCTGCAAGAACTTATTTCTTACTATGAGCCTCCACGTTTACTAAGAACACATGGTGCTGCTTCTTACTGGTTCCATCAATTAATAAGGTAACAGTAAGGGGGAAGAGCCTTTTCTTACAAAGCCTCCCAACTATGGAGCATCCTTCCGAAAAATGTCTGGGACTCTGACACAGTCTCAATCTTTAAGTCTAGACTAAAAACTTACTTATTTAGTTTAGCATTTGGTAATTGATATTACCCCCTAGATAAAGGTTACAGATCCAGGGGTTCATGGGCAGAGGGTTTTATGGTATACTGAGACGTTGGTGCTGTTGTCCCACCACTGCACACCTTCATTCAAGTTTGTTGACGATGGGGTGGAGGGATGCCAACGTCTCAGGGTTCCCCCAAGTCTGTGTTCCCTTCTGGTTCTGTCTTAGTTAGGCTGTAATAGTTCATTGCCGGAGTTGCTGCTGCCATGCTTCTGAAATGTCTATATTTTATGTCCCATACAGAACTTACTGTCTCACTTTACTTTTACTAAAGACCTAATGGGTGTCCTTGGTATAAAGTAAGGATTGACGAGGCTCTCCTGCTACCTGTCCTGGACCAACCATCTCCTACTCATCCAGACGCAAATAAAGGATTAATCAAATGGATGGAGGCCCTCATCAGCACCCCTGATTCCCCCCAGCCCTGCTGTGGCACAGCCCCGGACTTTGCTTTAGCTTATTTACTACTGTGTTTTTTTTTTCTATATATTTATCTCGTTGTCATGGTGACCGGTGTTGGCCAGAAGAGGATGGGCTCCTCCCCCCCGAGTCTTGGTTCCTCCCAAGGTTTATTCCTCATGCTCTTAGGGAGTTTTTCCTTGCCACGAAAACTTTGTTGCCCTGGGCTTAATCACTGGGGGCTTGGACTCGGACACTTGTAAAGTTGCTTTGAGACAACATCTGTTGTAAAAGGTGCTATATAAATAAACTTGATTTGATTGGATTTTTAGGTAAATGGAGATTTATTGTGACAGAGGCTTCAGTCTGATTCTAGTCACAGACAAAGCAGTGCCTGTAGAGGTAATTTCCTATTTTGTCTTTGCCATAACCTTGGTGATTGTGGTAGTTGCTTTTTGAAACTATCAGGTGTTGAGAACATGACCTTAGAAGATGTGTCTGTGAAGACCTTCTATAGAGCCTGTGTTAAGGAAAACGGAATGGTAGGGTCAATAATCCATGGTGCCAAAAATTGGCTGTGTGGGAGAGATTTAATCCAGCATGGGGAGCACACTCTGTAAACCACCACCATTAACTAGGTCTTACGGTTACTTACAGTGAAGAAGTTTATATGGTATAGTGATGGTCATTGCCTTTGTTTCAGTTTTAAACCCAGCTGTGAACTGTTAGTGTCTTGTACTGTGGCATGAGGAAACTTTTTTTTCATTGTTTTATGGAAATTTCTAGGTTGCCATCTTTGTTTAATATTTTAGCGTTTATTTTCAATCGGTTTGGTGTTGTTTCTACAATGGCAGTTTTTATTTGCGGTTTTAATTACAACCGGAAGAAGAAAGCACAGTGTCAGCTTTTGTTCACAAGTTCATATGGAAATCCAAGATGGCAGTATGAATTAGTAGTAACTATTTGATTGAGGGCCAAGTTCATAGTAGTACTTTAACTATGTTCAGAAGATTGGTGAAGAGTCATATATTACTAGATTTTAAGTTTTATTCTGCTATAAATAAAATGAATAGATTTGAAATGATCTGGGACCACAGTGAAGTTCTGTGCTCTGCAGGGAAATGAGGAGGTTGCTTTTGGCTGTAATTGTTTTCCGAACTCAGAAATGTTTTGAAGATCAGACAGATGTTTATCTTTTCAAGATCTTGAGAGAGTAATTTCAGCATTCATTTTCTCTTGTCTTGATTATTAGCCTTAGTAAAGAATCATTAGCTACACTGCAGATGGTTTAGAATGGTGCTAGAAAATAGAAATAAAGTTTACTTACACTTGTTTGTTGTATATTGTACTTGATTAATAATGTTTTTGGTAACTCTCTCTCTCTCTCTCTCTCTCTCTCTCTGTCTTTCTTTTTTGCTCCTCCTTTTTGCATCTATCTCATTGAGAAAGCTCTCAACAGTCTGTTTAAACTGTTTCATCCAGTAATTTCCCTGGGGGAGTGAGACCAGCAGATCACTAAACATAATGAACACTCATCGGCTCTGACACCTGACCATGAAGGACTCAGCTAATGCAGGTCCACTGGGCGACTGATGTTTTCACTGCTTGTTCACAAATATATTACTTAGTGCTATTCACCAATTTTCCACTTCAGAAAACATTTTAAAACATTTAAAACATTTTAGGCCCAATTGTTTCTCCAACTGATATGTTTGTTTTGTTTGTTTTTTGATTGTGTTATTTAAATAGGCACTTTACAAATATAGATTGCAGAAAAGCACAGATACCTCGATATTTTTGATCAGGGGTAACACACATTATTTGTTAGCTTGAACAACACAGACATTCACTTAGCTGCAACACATAATAAAACACTAGATGTGGCATAAAAATAGGCTTCTTGTTAACTATAGCTCATATAATTATGTTTCCATTTGACACAGACAAATGTATGCTTTTTATGTTTCATGCTTTTACTGCATATTGTTTATATAGGGAATAAAGGACCCTCAGCTGTTCACCTTTATTAGCAACCATGCTAATTTTTAGTGTGTGAGTGAAAGAGAGGGAGGTAGAGACCGAATCCCCACTGGCATTCCTTGGGGCTGCCAGGGGACTGTGCAAGACTGGCAACAGTATCCATGGCAACAGCTGCTGGCACCCAGTTAAACCTTTGCTCTCAGGTAGCATGATGGAATCAGGGTGCCTCGGTTATATTATTGCTTGATTGGTTCGACTTTCATGATTTGGGTGGGATTTTTTGTGATTGTAAGTCATTGCCTGACAGTTTTCATCATAACAAAAGCAGTTTGATGGGCATTCAGGGAGTCGCATGCGTGTTGTAAATTTGTCCCTCCTCCCCTCTTCACTGCTTAACAGCAACATCTCCCATACAAACCACGAGAGTTGCGTTTGCAGTCTTCACACAAGCCCTAATCCTAAAGGTGCAGTAAACCAAAGCATTCCTGGTAAAAAAAAAAAACCTGTCAGACGATGGGAGAGCCTTGGTTGAACTCTCTCTGCTCAAGTCTGACAAAGAGTGTAAGAGTGTAAGAGGCAGTGAAATAAATGTTTCAGTGGAACTGCACTCTGTGTGTGTGTGTGTGTGTCTTTGTGCGCATGCGAGCCTGTGTGTGTGTGTGTCTTTGTGCGCATGCGAGCCTGTGTGTGTGTCTTTGTGCGCATGCGAGCCTGTGTGTGTGTGTGTCTTTGTGCGCATGCGAGCCTGTGTGTGTGTGTGTGTGTGTGTGTCTTTGTGCGCATGCGTGCTTGTGTGTGTGTGTTTGTGTGTCTTTGTGCGAATGCGAGCCTGTGTGTGTGTGTTTGCACCATTTTTAAAGCAAAAATGTAGTTTCCTGACTCTGTAGGGAAACATGAATAATGTACCTTGTTAGGACCAAAACATTTCTGGCAAGCAAACTGGTTTTTACAAAGTTTTTCACAAATGTTACATCTACCATTTTAGTGCAGTTAGGTTTAGGATTAGGTTTAATATAGGTACATGAATATAATATCCTTCAATAGGTGATGAGTTATTCTGTGCCTGTGTGTGTTTAGGGGGGGGGTTCAATTCCATATCTAAGACTGCATGACATGCTTACAAGAGAATATTGAAGGTGAAATTAACTGTTCTGCTAATGAAAAAAATAAAGTGTTATACTATGGCATTAGCACTTACACTGTTTTAATAAGGGTGGTTGTGTTTTATGTATTTGATGAATCAACTCATCTCCCACATCAGTTAAGATTTTGCATCCTTCTATTTATTTCTAAAGTGATTTTAATGTGCAGAGATTTTAGCACAACGTATGTTTTTGCTGTCCAACTAGTGCCGGTCTATCAGCATCAAGCCGCCTGTAATGGACTAGGAATGAGGAGCTCGTCAGGGGTTTATGGGAACTGAAGTTTAATTCTGCTTTGTCACTGAAACACTACAGATTATGTAAAATAGAGAGGAGTCTGTATATGTGCTAACACTGTGCTGAAAGAGACAACTGATGACATCCAGTCAAGCTAGAAGTTAGGAAAGAGCATGCACACACATACGCATGTGTGTATTTTGCGTGTGTGTGTGTGTGTGTGTGGAGTCACAGTAGAACATTCACTGTTGCTATGGGGCTCTGCAGGGCTATTAATCTTTGAAGAACCGCAGCACGCTCCAGGGCCTGTTCACAGTCGTGGCATTGCCTTCTTACACCCAGTAAAAGCATCCGTGTGAGAAAGTAGATCCTTTAAAGTTATCCATTTTCTTTTCTTTTTTTTCTTTGGTGGTTTACAGTTCAGCAACCTTTCTCTGAATTATTCCTTTGGGAATTTGCATCCTTTACAAAAAATTCTGCACTTCGAACAAGGAAACAAAACAAAGTAGCCTATATTATGGCCTGCTAATTCTTATCATGTAAATGATAGAAAACATCATTTGGAATTAGATGCAGGCTTAGATTCATTTTTTATTTTACATTACTAAACTGTGCTAGCCGATCACTCTCCAAGTGCCATCACTGTTTAAATGTGTGAACATTGAACCATACTATGCTTAAAGAAAACTCTTTTTTTCAAAATGGAACAGCATGAAAGAGAACGCAATAGACTTACCAAGACTTTATTTGTCATTGGTGACACAGTAGTAGGATACAGATTAAATAGGAGAGTACATAGTCTACATTCAGTTCCTAAAGGTTTCATTTCAACAGGTTTCCATTGTAGCATCTAATTGCTGGGGGGGTCATACAAATGTATTCTTAGCAGAAACAATACACAAACACACATTAACAGTTCCGCAAGCCTTTGTTTTTAAGGCATTTGATAACCTACAGTATTCATACATATTCATAAGTAGCCTGTTACTTCCATTAGCATCTTGTATACGAAGGTTGCGTTGGTTTGGTATTGACTGAAAACTGCTCTTCAATTAAACTGATTAGCAGATGCAGTTATTTTTCATGTCTGTGCGAGTTAGCAGAGTTTGCTTCAAGTTATGATACTTTCAGAAATCATATTTAGACTACTAAATAAGCAAGTATACTCATAAAGATCCTCACATGTACATTTTGGAAACTTTGGAAAATTATTGCCTGGTATGGGCACCTATGTTCAAGAGGAAAAGGACAACCTTTCTGATTTGTCAAACACTTCCTCGCACCTCAGTATTTTGGAATGTTTATGCTAAGCCTGCTTTATTTTGAAAAACAACTTACTGCTAACACGTCACATCCGCCTCAAAATAGTGAAACAAACAAACAAACACCCACACAGCGTGCTATAATACATTACATTTGTTCACAGCAAAGAGTGCAGCAAATCAGGCCAACTGTGCCATGACAAATACGATAGGCAAAACGGTAGTCATGGTGTCAAATCCTGGCAGTGCTTAAATGGAAATAGAGAAAATTCTCTTGCAGTTATTGTGGCATTACAACAACAAACAGCAAAAAAAAAAAAAGTTTTGTAAATGCTCATTATAACTATTAGTGAATATTAGAAAGAGGATTGTTTCAAGCAACCCTGTTCTGAAAATGTTTTGTACCAGCTGGATGGGAGAGTATCAATATGGGAGAGTTTCCTTTGATGGTTGGAGGTTTGTCGTATGAGACACACGCAATCCAGTGGGTTTGTGAAACTTTTTCTAGCTGATGTTTTTACCCTTGTTATATGATGGCAAGCTTGTTATGCATTGGTATGTGGGTAAAAATACATAGATTATGGTAGCATATATGGTGAATTTATGCAAATACAGTGAATATATGCAAATATAGTGGACTTATGCAAATAAGGTGGATTTATGCATACAAATCCACGATATAGTTTGCTTTTAGATTGAATTTTCCATTCCAGTATTTAGATAATCAGCTTCATGCAGTTGTCACTCGGCTTCAGTGTGACTGTAAGATAAAGATGAACGTAAAGCTCAGAAATCCTTCTGTAAACAACCCTCTATTACCCCTGTCCTTCTATATCCACAGCCCACCTCCCCACAGCACCAGCTCTCCCTGGCTGCTAGCCCATAGGAGTTCAGACAAATGTGCCCCAAACTGATTACCATCTTTAGAATCGATCACCGCAGATCCTCTCGGGCCTCGACCCAGTCCACAACCTTAAGTGTTCAAGGGGGTTGTAGATATAGAGTGAAGTGAGCAAGTTAGGAAGGGCTGAGGACACACTACTGCCCTCTGCAGGTTTCAACAACATGACTGTTGAATGGCCGTACAAGCAAAGTAATAACGTCAGGCATCAGTTTAATTAAGCTGAAGCTTTGGGCTCCAGTGTTTCACATTTTCAGGAAGGGGAGACTCAGACTGGCACCATGAGTCGGGCTTAAGGTGGCAAACATTCTAGAACCAGAACAATGGGTTCTTGTGCTTTGGATGGGGAATATTCCAGAACCAGAACAGTGGTTTTCAAGGTATTTTTGAAACTGGGTTTCTGGATTGAAATCCACCTGTGTGGACACAAACCATGATCCAGCTAAAGATGAGAGGACTGGTGCGACCCACCCTTAGAACATACAAAATGTACGAAGTGAAAGACTGAAGTCTAAAGAAAGACTGAAGAAAGGGATCTGGGAGTTTTATGGTCAGCACATAACAGTATTGCTATGGCACAGTGCAATAAGGCTAAGACAGGACAGTATTGCAGGTCAAGTTCTGTGCTGATTTTTCGGTGCAAAACCTTATTTTGTGCATCATCAACACTAACTCTCACCTACACCTAAAGTCACGAAGTACTTTCGGTCTTCTCCTAAATTTGTGTCTATATAGTTAGTGAGTTAACTGGTTTGGATTTTGCTTCAAATGCACTACACACGTTTACACACAGACACACACACATACCTACACAGTACACACATTGGTTTTTGGAATGTAGTGGCCTGTGGCAGTGCATTTCAAGGTTTTCGAAGACAGCATCCAATGACCTGAACACAGACCTGGCTAATCAGCTAACAGTGAGAACAGCAGGCAGTGAGCCAGACATCTGAAGCGTGTCCAGAGGTATATCTAAACTACTGGCACACACTGTTGCAAAGAGTGCTATGGACAATATGTGGAGAGAGAAAGAGAGTGGGTGTGCAGACAAATCAGGTTCCTCTGTGAGACATCCCTAGTGGAGGAGAGCGGGGGGGTTAAGGGAGAAGAAGGTAGAAGGAGGAGAAGAAAAGAGAGCGGGTGGAAGCCTAGTTCTTTTGTCCAGTGGGGCTGACATCTTCAGAATCGTGTTTGTCACCCTCCTCGTCTTTTCCTTCCTTCTTGATGCTCTTGCTGGAGCTGGTGTAGATGCGGCTCTGGTAGGTGTAGCTTTGGCCGCTGGAAGTGGAGCTCGGAATGGGGTAGGTGATGCCTGTGCTGAGGCGTGTCTCCTCTCCTTCCAGAAGTTTCCTAAAAGAAGGGCGTGGATGGCAAGAGAGAGAGAGAGAGAGAGAGAGAGAGAGAGAGAGAGAGAGAGAGAGAGAGATGGAGACATAAACTAATGTTACTGACAGGGAGATTGCAGGGGAGCAGGAATAGTTATGAGATTATTCATACATCTTCCATTTATACCCATGGATGCTTAGAGTTAACATATAGTACAGACTAAAAGGAGCTCTTTCTTTACCTGTAAGCAGCTATCTCAATGTCTAGTGCCATCTTCACGTTCAGCAGATCCTGGTACTCCCGAAGATGACGAGCCATTTCACTCTTAGTGCTCCTTAGCTCATTCTCAAGATGCCCAATTGCATCCTAAACAACACAAATTTCGTACAAAAGTTTATGTTAATTTAGAAAATAATGCTAAAACTTACAGGTCATGACATTTATTCACATTTGTAAAAATGTGTGGAATGTGCTAGTGACATACACCCTCACTCATTTTTCGATAATTTCGCGTAGCCTACAAAAGAAAATGAGAGACGAAAAGGGTGGGGCACGATTGGCCTAGTCATTGTGACGCAGTTATTTTTGGAAGCTAGGATTTTTGTTGAAGGATATATTTCTTAATACTTTCAGTATTTTAACAGCTTTCAGAAGTCCGGTTTTAGCACCATGGACAGAGAAAAACATTGTCATCGTGGTAACCGGGAGAATCACAGTTGCCACAATCTCCTGATTTCTAATTATTTGAATATTGATATACTGTATAATAAAGACCTGAGAAACTATGCTAAACTAATAGTGCTTTGATTAAAAATATATATTGCTTTGATTATATATAAAATTATATTGGTATATATAATTGTATTGCTAACTTGTTTTAATTCTCAAGTCATAGACTAAAACAATGAAAACAGGCTACTCCGCTCGATATTTTTGGCGTAAATTTAAGCTATAATATTAGTGACAAAAAAACGAACTGACCTGGAAGCCGCCAACTTCAAGGTTGTGCCTGTCCTCCATCTCACGGATCTGCCTTTCCAAGGACTCGTTGGTTCCCCTCAGACTTTCAATCTCAATAGTCTTGGACTGCAACTGCCTCCTGAACTCGTTGATCTCTTCCCGACTGGCTCGGATAGCCTCGTTGCTCCGGCTAGCCTGCTCGTTCAGATCCGCGAACTTCGACTTGTACCACTCCTCAGCCGATTGCAGATTTTTGGTTGCCAGTGATTCATACTGACCGCGGATCTCCTTGAGGGCAGAGGTAAGGTCGGGTTTGGCGACCTCCATCTCCACGGACACCTGAGAAGCTTGGATCATGTTCATGAGCTCGTCGACCTCTTCTTCGTGCACCTTTCTGAGGAAGCTGATCTCGTCCAGCAGAGACTCGACTTTCTTTTCTAGATCCAAACGCACCAGTGTGGCGTCGTCGACGTCCTTTTTGAATACCTTGAGGTTCTGTTCTGCCTCTTCGCGCATTCGGATCTCATCCTCGTACTTCTCCCGTAGTTTCTGGAGGTCCTCTTCGATGCTGTCACGCTCGAACATCATTTGATTCTTCTCTCCGTTTAACTCTTCGAGCTGAGAGCGCAGTTCGCGGATCTCTTGCTGATACAGTTCAGCCAGACGAGACGGCTCCGACTGTCGCTGGCGCAACGCCCCAAGCTCGGTCTCCAGTACTTTGTTATGCTGCTCCAAGTTACGTACTTTCTCGATAAACATAGCGAAGCGGTCGTTGAGGCCCTGCATTTGCTCTTTCTCGTTCGTGCGGATAATTTTAAACTCATTGTTAAGTACCGAGCTCTGGTTGAAGTCGACGGCATCGAGAGCCAGAGGTGAAGAAAAAGCAGGTCTACTGGAGCGCTTGTAGGAGACCAGAGACGGGATGTTGGAATGAGGCAGGGATATAGATCTATATCCGCTCCGAGAGCTGCTCATCCGGGATGGAGAGGATGAGTACCGGGGCGAGTCCCCGAAAATCTTCCGGTAGGAGGAGGCAGAGTAGATGTCGGATCCGAAGCTCATCTTGGCGTTTAACGATAAGGAGCAGAAAACTCACTGCGCCCCCTTATATACCAGGACGGTCCCAATCAATAATTCACCCTGCCTATGTTCACCTGTAACCTTCCCGAATGCAGATGTTTTAAACGGATACAAAACACCCTTGACGAATCTCGCTGAAACAGCTATGTCAGTACTTTTAACTTTTTAAGCGGCAAGCATTTCTACTAGAGGCTGCAGTATAACTCCGTTTAGGAAAAGTGTACCTAAGGCGACATTATAGTGCGCGGATGGAACTGTCCGTTTTGGCGCAGTGCTGATGTCAGCAAGAAACATCTTTCCCATTTGTTGACATCGGCATCCATGAAGAACAGCCACCGCCTCAATTCGGCATATAATGAGAGAAATGTTTTAAAAAAATGCTGCAGAACTGACAGTCAGATAAACGAAAATGTATTAAATCATGAATAAATGATGTATACGGTAGGTAGGCTATAGCATGTTACTTTAATAAAAGACTTTAATAATACTTTAATAAAATTAGACTTTATCCAGAATTAGACAGTTTTTCATATTTAATCAGTTTGGATTATTAATTTTGTTAAAGGCGTTTCTTGTTCGCATATATAATTAACCTACCGGATACCCGGCTGTTTTTAAATATATATGACTAGTAATCAGTTTTAGTTCATTTGCAGCTTTCACACGGCTAAATTTAGTAACATTACATTCAAGTCTGTGAAGTCAGCGTCTGGCGTGGAGAAATAACATTGTACTAATACACTGCTGCCCTCTTTTGGCGTACGGCTTATACGATGCCAGAATATTAGTTATAACCTTCGCATTGTGGAACTGAACTGGTCGCTTACGTTTCTTCACATTTTGTAAATGAATTAAACACCACAAAGGTGAAAATCTATTCCCAAATATTTATTACAAGAACCCATCTAGATATTCGTCAGGCATCTTCTTTTCATTTAAAACAAACCCGTTTTAATAATTTCAAACCAGTATATCTTGTTATATATACTACTTTTAGATGTTATATATTTGTCTAATTAACTGTATGCCTGTTATTATCTATTACCTTCTTGTGTTTAGGTTATTTGATGTTTCGAATTTTACGTGATGTCTTCTTTCTTTTTTTTACAAACTATAAATCACTTTTATATGCACGTTAAATGTATGAAACGTGTTATATAGATCGTGTTATTACAATTATTATCTTTTTCTTAAAAAAAATCTTATTGTCTTATTATTTAATTTTTTTCCATTCTAGTCTTACAGATTTTATATTATGCAGGTGTTGTAAAGCGGCTTCTAATATTCATTCTAAAATATATGTCTCATATATGTCATTATGCTTTTATATACTATCTATCTATAAAATGTATATTGTTCTATATACTACTCATCTATAAAACTGATATTATACGCTTTCATTATACATGCAGCCTATTCATGAGTTTTACGTTAATTACCGTGTTGTAGGCACGTAGTTTATCACTTTTTCTTTAACATTTCGAAAGAGAAGAACACATGAATTGAGTTTATATATTTTTTTTGTTTTGTTTGTTTTTTAATACATTTATATTTTCAATAAAATAGCAAAATATGTTGAGCTACAAATCCACCTTTTTCTTTTGTAATTTGGTTGCTCTATACACATCTAACAGGCGTGGCCTATATTATGTGAGTGACAGATTTTCACGCCCCCTGCATAAAACACCGCCCATTACTGTTTCTATCAGTATTGTGAAAGAGGGAGGTTTTCATTGACTGTACGGTAGAGACGATATACTGCCAACACAACTGTGTATCTGATATTTTCTCTTCAGGACTTGTTTAAAGCGCATGCTCAGATTTCCAGTGCAGTTGTTGCTTTTGCTTCAGAGGACGGTGAGTGAGCGAAAATCGAGTTAGAATAGCCAGCTACAGTTGTCAGCTTTTTGTTGATGTATTTTTTTTTTTTTAGGTAATGTTGTTTGACGTTTATTTACTTTGTGGTGGTTTGTTTTCATCACAACATTATTCTTTTGATGATATCTCGAGCCACTTACACGTGGGATATAACGTCAGTACCATAGTTAAATTAAAACAAAAGGTCAGCGATGTTTGACGTTGCATTGCACAAAGCCAAGGCGCGTAGCTCGCGACTTGTTTATCTGTACTCCGTGTCCAAGCTAGCTAGAAGAAGTGGCTAGCTAGCTGGCTGGCTATCTTAATAGCCGAGTTGAGAAATGTATTCATTGGCAGGCAACATTACCTTTAGCTAGTCAGTCAGGGCTAGTCTGTTACCTAACGTTAATTGTATCATTGTTCTGCAACATTATTATTCGCATTTAACCACTTTGAGGGTATTTGTTTACAGAGTAATGAGAGCGAACTAAAATGCAGTCAGTCTCTACTGGCCCCATAGGTAAATACATTTCTGTTGGGTTAAGTTACCAACAGTCAAGTCATACTCACTATAATAGCCTATACAGCTAAGCTAGCTAGCTAGATACCGAATTTGACAGGTTACTAGCTAGCTAAATAATGATTAATACAAAGTGTTCATATTTGAATTTCCGCGTTCGTGCTGTATCCCAAACTGTTTATATATGTAAAGACGCGTAATTATATATATATATATATATATATATATATATATATATATATTGTAGCGTCGGGGCAATAGGGGGTATCGGGGAGTGAGGGATTTACCCATGAGCCCTTGCGGCTCCAAGT